>NKZA01000030.1:0-149728 GCA_002374405.1 Metschnikowia cubensis
TGATTGTCTCTAGTCCGTTCGCCACCCATATAAACCTCACCACAATCTCAGTTACTCTTCTCAAATGCCCTGGATGCTAGTGTAGGTGAGCGGCCTGGGCCGGTTCGCATTAGTCCACGCGATCACGTAATCATGCTTCGAGCGTGAAACGGTGCTGGTGGCGCCAGGCCCAGACGACTTACATTTACACCATGTTTACGAATCGACAAAAGGGTGGCAAAGCAATACTAGAGGCGAGTGAACTATTATTGGAATTTTATATTAGTGGTTTATTATGGCTTCATCAGGGTCTATTAAAGGGATTGTATTTTTAGATAGTGGCGGGATTTCAATTTTTGTTGTGGATCACAGTATGGAATCCATAGGTTTGGTGGTGAGTGATGAGTGTTGCTGAGTGAGTCCGGCGTGCCTAGACTATGGCATAGCGGGTTCTTCGCACTGACGCACTTGGCTGAAGCGAGGAACTATGGAATTGGGTGGGTTAGTAATGGCGAGGGAGTAATGGGGATATGGCTTAGCGAACGACTTTGCCTCGAGTCTGAATTTATATCTGCAATATAGCAGAATTCAGTAGAGTTACGTAGTCTAGTGTGTAGCCATTACAATGTATAGTTACGTAGTCTAGTGTGTAGCTACTACAATCTAGAGTTACGTAGTCTAGTGTGTAGCCACTACAATCTAGAGGTATGTGCATCTTTGATTGTAGTTGTACTATATTATATTCAGTGGGAGTCGAATGCTCGTATGGCTCTCCACTTAGTCCATGAGTAGGGGACTCAATATTGTGTACACCAGAACTAGCTAGAACAACAATACATACTAGAACAACAATACAGACTATAAGATCTATATGGCCAAAAGAGGACAACAAATACGATGAAGGTACTATTGTTGGACACCCGAATGGATAATCTTGATCGCATAGTGAAAGGTACCGTTGGAGACCCGAATGGATAATCTTGATCGCATAGTGAAAGGTGGTTATACCAGGGCTTTTAAAACACGTATATATGGTTCTGATAATAGGCTAATCAGACGATATTTGAGTGTTGATCCTTTTTTTAATTGAACTCTGATATTTTGATTTTAGTTATAGGAAACAGAAATTTCTTTGCTCGACTCTTGGGTCACAGAAACCGTGATATACTTTAGGGTTTGAGGTAGTCAGCCAAATACTAGATGCTTTGATTGGTGTAGTGGTTAATGGTGGCATCACTCTGTTGGTTGAGAATGGACTGGAACGAGCAGCTCATTATGGTGGAGAACTGTGGTAATACACACTACTTTCTTGGGATGACTCCTTTTTCTATTCAGAACAGTAGTCTTGTCCATCCAGAGAGTTGGATCCCAGCCTTGCCATACTACTCACTACACTACGCACACTACACTAAAACATACTAACATCTACACACTGAACCACTAGCAAAATTACTTTATACTAGAAGAATGCAGTAGTGTTAGACTGAAATTATGAGTGATAGAGTAACACTGCCGTATATACTCACAACCACTTCCATCACCGCTTACATTCTCATTTCCATATACAGTAGAAGCCCAACATAAGGACACCAAAGGTAGCCAAGATGAGTTAAATAATCTGCTGTCAACTACATGGCAGCACTCACCAGTATTGTCGCATACTCTAGTAGTGTGAAAGCACTAGTAGTTTATAGTACCGGTTGTTAGATTCTTTTGGCACATCTGTTACGTAAGTTCTCTGATCATCATGACGTCTACGGAACTGCTTAAACAGCCGTACTAACAAGAACCTAAGAAGGTCGCATTCGGATCCGTGGAGAAAATATCAGAAGTCCTGGCTCGTACAAGTTTATCAGCCGCCCGACCAAGAACCTAGACTCAACCGAACATACTAAAACCAATCAAAGATCCGGGCCTTCTATCATGGCGTGGTATTCTGTGGGCTCATGTGCAGAAAACACGAGCGCAGCGCATGCAAGCCGGCCCAGGCCAAACCCAATAATCATTACCATAATCACATTACCATAATCACATCACCGTAATCACATCACCACAACATACCACCACAAAATACCACCACAACATACCACCACACGTATAATACACAACCACAGAAGTACTTCACCACCAATGTAACCATATTACTCAAATCAAACTACCACCACCATCATACACTTCTTTCCTCTAATACCTCACTATATCTCACACAATGCTCAACAAACGACATAATAGAACAACACACAATGCACTTGACTCACCTGCACTCCGGCCACAGTCCATATTCCGTAGTCCATATTCCGTAGTCCTTATTCCACAGTCCATATTCCACAGTCCATAGTCCACACCTACCTTCTTTCAAACCCAAATAGCCTCTCGTATAAATCCCCACAGACTCACACTAAACCTTAACCTTCAAACAACCATCCACCAGTAGCCTATCGCACCTCTAGATTCTGCGTAGCCTCTCGCAATCTACCTTTACGCATTCTCCCGCACGCACACACTCTACACCCCCGAAGCACCACCAATACAACGTCCCAAACAGCGCACCAAACAACGCACCAAACAACGCACCAAACAGCGTACCAAACAGCGTACCAATACAAGTGCCCACACAGAGTACCAATACAAGTGCCCACACAGAGTACCAGCACCATAGTACACACCACTAGTATACACCACAGCTTTAAACTTAGCACTACTCAGGACTTGCCCGTGGCACTACAAAACAAACCAGCGTGGCAGAAAATATTCGTCCATAGATGTTGGCTTGTATATTATGACATACCAGGCCATTCACCCAATCTAGTATCTCACCTTGCATATACTCTCCAGTGTCGTCTAAGCGCAGTCGCGGGGTGTTTTGCACCCAGTGCGAAAAAGTCTACCTAGTCCACTCTTTTCCCCTCTGAGTACTCCCCATGGCTGACAACAATGGCAGCCCCGGGCTGGAGCACAGCGCCAAGATCTCCGCCGAAGTGCTGGAGTTTGCCTTGCGCCCGCTCCGCATCCTGAAACGTGCCGATCCCCCTGCCAATCCTGCCCGCAGCAAATCCTCCGGCCCCGATGATTTTGTGTGTCGCCCCATGAGACTCAGTCTGCATTCTTTGTCGGGGGTGGCCAAGAAGGAGCCCAAGGAGCGGCGCCGTGACCTGCTGGGCCCTGACTTCCGATGTGCTGAGGCCAGGGACTCGGCTACGGATATCCAGTCGCTCGATTCCAGGGATAAACGCTCCGTGCTCCTGACCAGCTCCAGCATCTCCATCCCGGACTCGTCCGCCACGCCCCAGAGCAGAAGACTGTCTATCCAAATCAAGAACCTCCCCATCATGCACTCTTCCCAAAGACAAAGTGCGCTAGACCTCTCCCAGTCCGACGATATGATCTTTGCTGTGTGCCTAGTGGACTTTCACCATGTGCATGGGCCGGAGGTGCTGTGGTGGAAATCCAACTACCACTCGTCCATCAACGAAAACCTCTTCAAGAACTTACCGTTCCAGGCCTTGCCCGATGGCTCCCATTTGTTCGAGGAAACCTTCTCCAACTTCAACCTTGTGTATGACTTTGACCACCGCTCGTCGCTCGATAACATGGCTGATATAGAGGCTTACAAGGGCAACCCCAACCACTTGGAGACGTTTTTCGGTTGCTCATGCGTGCGCCAGATTAAGTCCACCGATCTTAGCGAAGAGGAGCTACAGCGGAACAAGGACATTACTCGCTCCATAGTGCAGAAGGCCGTGGTGGTGATATCACGAGGCCAGCCTATCTTCACCAAAATCAAGGAGAAGTTGTCTATCATTACCCACAGCTACTTCCAGCAGCCTAGCTTCGATAACTACGACTTATTGGAGAGTCTATTTGATAACCTCAACGATGCATTCAAACTCGAAGATATACGCGACTCGGTATCTGCTCTGCCAAAACCTCCCTCTGCCTCCACGCCGGAAGACCAGCTAAAGGTAGAGCGCTACGAAGACCAAGAGGAGTTTTTTGTCAACCTCAACTTGAAGGAACTACTAGGCCAGTTCAAAAACGACTTACTTGTGATCTTGAAGGCCGTGTTGCTCGAGAAGAAAGTCTTGATCTACTCCAATAACAAGCTCGAGCTCCTCACCCAGTTCCAGAATAATATCATTGCATTGATTCCAAACCTCATGAATAGCTTAGAACTATCGGGGTGTCCTTTGTGTGACTTTACTGAGAAGAACTCCCCTCTACTGAAACCTTCCTCGCTTAAAACCAATGACCGCATGTCCATGCTTCGGTTCTTCGGGTTGCCTCTTCAAATCTTCAACACAAAGGGTTCGTTCTGGAACCCATACTTGCCATTGCAGCAGATGGAGGAGCTTCTGACCGAGACGTACATGGTGGGGTGCTCGAACCTACTAATGGTGAACCAGCTGGTGCATTTCAAAGTGGACGTGTTGGTGAACCTCGATACATCGCTGATCTCATATCCTTGTGGACGACCCGAGGAATTACGTCTCTCGTCCCTTGATAAGAAATTCGTGTCTGTTCTCAGCTCCACTCAGAAAGACAGAGACTCATACGTCGGAGGCGACGACTACATCCGGTACCAATTCGAGGACTATATCCGAAGCATGTTGTCATTTGTGCGTTTGACACAATACACCGAAAGATTCAAAATGCTCCCACCTGGTTTCGAAGATGACAAGTACACTGGCGGAGCCCGAGCATTCAACGAACAATTCATCGCCAAATGGCGTACTACAAAGAATTTCCAAGTGTGGACCGCTACATGTGACGAGTTTGTGTTCAATTTCGCTGAGCCTTTGCATGTTGCGACCGAAATGGTGGATCCCAACCAGCAGACCACCATGAGTGATATTTTGTCGTCGTTCAAAAAGGTGCCGCAGCCGCAAATTCTGAGTCTCACCGATAAGGCCAACCTCTATTTCTCACAAGCACCAAAGCCAAGAAAATTTATTGTGGAGAACAACGAAAATGTCGAGGAGTCCGTGACTGCATTCACAGAGCAGAAAGAAGCACCCAAAGCAAGTTACAAATCGGGATGGAGCTGGGGCTTCAGGAAGTAAATGGCTGGAGGCCGCGAGCATGCATGGCATGCAGGACGATGAGATCGTGAAGATGGAAAAAAAACGACTTCAAAAGACAGCCCGAAATCCAGAATAGCCCAATGAAGCACCCTTTCCAAATTCTAACTACTGACAGCAAAGGTGAGTATCTCTTCACGCTGGTCAAAAACCATCTCATTGTTTACCGCATTACAGACGGTGCCAAAGTGGGTTCGTGGTCCGATGACGTGGACTCGCAGACCTTGCATGAACAGAAGTTCATAAAACGCAGAGAAGAACAGAAGAAGAAGGAAGAGGAATTGGCCAAGCTTCTGGGGGAGCCGGCATCCAAGAAACCCAAGAAAGAACACAAGATCCCAGTTCCCGGTCCTGGAGCACCTAAGATCTATAATTACATTCGTTCTTTGACGTTGACCCGAAACGAAAAATACATAATTGGCACCACCGATAGTGATAAAGCAGCGGTGATTTTCGAGCTTGATTATACCCTGGAGAATTGTATCAAGTTAATCAAGCGTCAAGTGTTCCCCAAACGGCCATGTGCGGTCCTGACGTCTGTCAACGACACCAGCATCGTTCTTGGAGACAAGTTCGGAGACGTGTACGAAATGCCCATTGACGAATCCTCACCCGTGGAAGAAAAAGATCTCGTTCCCATTTTGGGCCATGTCTCCATGTTAAGTGATGTATTGGTGGCAGAACATGAAGGAAAGCAGTTTGTTCTTACAGGCGACCGAGACGAGCACATCAAGGTAACCTACTACCCAGAGCTGTATGTGGTCAAACACTGGCTTTTTGGTCACCATGAATTCGTGTCTATTTTACACATTAGCTCGTTTGACAAGGACTTGCTCATCAGTGGGGGTGGAGACGACTACTTGCTATTATGGAAATGGTGGAGCAATACGCAGGTGGGGAAGATCGCCTTGAGAGATATAATGGAGCCCCATTTGACGGACGTGCATTTCCCCCCTGAAAGATTCATGGACGAGTCTTCGGTCAAGGAAATCTGTATATCCAAGGTGACCACCTTCTCGCGCAACGGAGCCAACTACATCTTGGTATTGTGTGAAAACACCAAGTGCATCCTCGTCTTCTCCTTGGACTCAGATTACACTGCTTCGCTCCAGCAAACCATCCTTACAGAAAAATGCATCGTGGACTTTGTGCTTGCTGGCGACAAGGTCATTGTTTCGTTGGACGTGGAGAGCGAAAGCCACCTTCTCGACTTCTTCAGTTTTCAACAACTGTCTGAAGAGGAGACGATACGCTTTGAAAAGGAAGAGACCGATGTGGGAAACTTGATGACGGCACAGAACTTCTGCGAGGTGTCTAGCCGGTCAGAGTTCTACCCATTGTACTACATCAACTCTTTGCGGAAGCGCAGCGAGCACTGACCACACCGACACTAATACCGAACACGACTACTACTGAACATGGTACTGAACATGACTGTATATTAATATAACACTGACCAATACAAGTGGCTATTACACTGCTGACACTGGCGACTCTATTAAACCAACTATGACACTGAGTGACTCACACTGAGTGACTCACACTGGGTGACTAGTGACAATCGATCTTCACTGTAGTGTTCTCCATGGTCTGATTTGACTAGGCTTTTTCGGACTCTTCGTCAATCACTCCTCCCTCCTTACTCAAGGAGTAAAACAACGAGGTCTTGCGTTTCAAGAGATTCTCGGGCGTATCGAACTCAGCCACTTCTCCATGCTCCAACACAATCACACGGTCCGAGTCCATGATAGTGTTCAACCTGTGAGCAATGGTCAAAATGGTTCTGTCCTTGAATTCGCTCCGAATAGTCTCCTGCAACACCTTATCTGTTTCGACGTCCACGGCAGCCGTTGCTTCGTCCAACACCAAGATCCGGGAAGGAATCAACAACGCACGGGCGAGACACATCAACTGTCTCTGACCCACAGATAAGTTGGAGCCACCCTCGCTCATTCTGACCTCCAAGGCCGACGTCATGTTTTCATCCTCCTCGTCTCTGTTCTCGTACATCTTAAGCACATGGTCCTTCAAGTGCGACAGAGCCAAGGCTTTCCACATCTGTTCATCCGTGAAACATCCCGTGGGGTCCAAGTTGCTTCTGATAGAACCTTCGAACACCTGGGCATCCTGCGGAATAATCGATAACTTGTGTCTCAAGTCAGCCAAACCCAATTCGGAGGTGTTGATGTTATCAATGGAAATGTTACCTTCACATGCCTCGATAATTCTGAACAAGGCAAGTGTCAATGACGACTTTCCGGCACCCGTTCTTCCCACAATACCGATCTTCTCGTGTGGCTTGATGTTCAACGAAATGCCCTTCAAGACATAGTCCAACTCTGGTCTGTACTTGGTGGAGTAATTGTTGAACACAAGTTCTCCATGTTCAGGCCAGCTAGGCTCAGGTCTCTTGTCCTCGATAATCTCTGGGGCCTCGGGGGTAAGCTTCGAGTATTCCATGATTCTCTCCACGGACACAATATTGGTCTCGACTTCCACGGTCATTCTGACAATCCAGTTCAAGGTCTGCGTGATCTGCAATGCATAGGAAACAGACAACCCAATCAAACCAGCACTGATGGTTCCACTCTTCAAACTCAAAATCGACAACCCAGAAGCAGCAAGAATAATAATGGACCCCAAGGTCTCGAGTCTCACTGCTAACCATCTGTTGGCATTCACCGCAGGGTGATACGCACGCATGTTCTTATCGATTCTGGCTCTGTTCAAAAACTTGAATCTTTCTCCCTGGCCATAGGCACGGATGATGGACACTCCATTCAAAGATTCTTGGAAGTTGGCGTAGATTGGCGATCTGGAAACAGAATCCAACCGACGCAACTCTCTGGACGTCTTCAAGTAGTATTGCTGGTAGTAGATGTACAAGACACCCAAGGGAATAGCAATGAAGATGAACTGCCACGTGGAGAAGCAAATCACAAGAATGGTGAAAACCACCCGCACGGAGTTGGTAAAGAACATTCCGAAAACCCTTCCAAGAACCTCATCCACTTTGTAAATGTCATTCGAGAATCTGTTTAAGATCCGTCCAATTGGCGTGGTCTCGAAGAACGACATCGGCGACCGCAACACACTAATAGCCATTCCATTGTGCAACTTGCGGGAACCTTCAATGGTGCAAAAGATCCACATCACACATGTTTGCATCAATGTGCACACAGCATAGAAAAGTCCCAAGAAAAAGTACATTCCCAAGTACTTGCCGACGTGGGGGTTTCCTCCATACTGGGTGTTCACCTCAGACCAGTGTTTTAACCAGACATTAGAGCTAACATTGAATGTCATCGACAAGATCGTGGAGCCCAAAAACACAAGCACGTGACGAGGGTTACAGGCCTTGGCATATGCCTTGTACACATCCCACTTGACCTTGCCCTGCTCTAAATGTTCCTTTCTTGCCTGGGCATCCTCGTCCTCCTCATCCTCCTCTTCTTCTTGAGCGAGCAACAAACGTTCCTCGTCGGAAATGAGGGGAGCTTCAGAAGCCCTTCTCAACGTTACCACATCCGAATCCAAATGGACATCGGAGATTTGAGCAACTAACTCTGGCAAATTCTCGACACCTTCTTCAGTTTCTTGCTTAGTGGAGTTGGCTGAAGACTGCACATTGCTATTGGAGGCGGACTTATGGCCGAAATCCACAATCAATTGCCGTAAAGGACTCTTCTCCTGCGACATGATTTCTTGGAACGTGCCTTGTTCAACCAACTTACCATCTTTGACCATGTGCAAGTTGTCTGCAATGCTGAGAACGTGGATCGCGTTCGTGGCAAGAATTTTGCACTTGGACCTCAACAATCCATTAGGGCCCAAGACGTTATTGATCAAGTGTCTTCCAACATGCTCATCCACTGCACTCAATGGGTCATCAAGCAAGTAAACGTCTGCTCTAGCGTACACAGCACGGGCCAACGAAAGACGTGCTTTTTGGCCTCCAGATAAGGAAATACCCTTTTCTCCCACCTCCGTCTTATCACCCTTAGGCAAGATCTTCAAGTCAACGGTAAGTGCACAAGCTTCCAATACTTTCTGGTAGAATTCAGGGTCGTACTTATGGCCAAAAAGAATGTTATCCTTGACGGTTCCATTGGTGATCCACGGCACTTGAGAAACGTATGCTATTTTGCCAGCAACCCTGACCTCACCATCGAGTTTGTATAAGTCACCTAAGAAACATTGCAAGATGGAGGACTTACCAGAACCAACTCTGCCAACAATACAGTCCAAATGACCCTTCTTGCTCTCGAAGTTAATGTTGGAAAGAGCCACCTTGTAGGATTCTTCTCCCTTTTGTTTGGACCATAAAAAGGTTCCGTTCTTAACAGAAACAGCCACATCTCCAATGTTTTGAGCACTAGGGGTTCTGATCACGGCATTTGGCTGAACTTCGGAGCTGGTCAAGAACTTTTTCAATCTCGTAATGGCAACTTGTGCTTCCACAATGTTGGTGATCACCATAGGAACCACAGCCAATGGGAACGATAACAAGTTGAAGAGGGACAAGGCAGGGAACACAATATCCGTGGACAAACTTCTCTCCTTGTTAGTAAGGACAAAGAGACCGAAAGTCGAGCAAGACACCAAAAATGGGGCCAAGTTCCACGAAAAATTCGACACGGCACTGAATACACCCATTCTCTTGAGGTTGGCCAATTCCTTATCGTTTCTCACATGGTTCAATTTGTCCAAGTATGGGTTTTCCCAGCCATAAAGTTTAAGCGACTTGATGTTGTTCAAGATCTCACTAATCAAACGCGATCTCTCGTCCTTGAACTTCATCTGCGTTTTCTGTAACTTTTTCTGGTACTTGGCAATCACAGCATTCAATGGGATCATAATCACCATCACAAAAACACCGGCCCACATGGAGTTACCCAAAATTCCGTGCAACGAGTAAAGACACATGACAATCTGGAAAGGACCAGACCAGATGATCTGTAAGTTCTGAACCAAATCCTGCAATCTCTGCACATCCACAGACATCAAATTGACAATGTCTCCGGTATTGGAGCCTTGCTTTGTTTCATTGGACAAAACTAACGATTTGTCATAGATAACAGCAGTCATGGAGGACTTGATATTCATACCCAAATCAAAAGCACGCTGGAAGTATTGGTGGAGGAATGCCGTTTGCGTAACAGACACAAGGAACATACCGCCAGCAAGCATCAATCCTCTGGTAAGAGGAAGAGGTTCGCCCTCTTCCACGGACTTGGCGTAGTCATTGACAAAGCGAATCAAAAGACGAAGCAATTGGGGCTGCACAAAGGCAAGCACATCCTGAAGACCCTTGAAAACACCACCAATGACAAAAGGAAGACCAAATGCCTGGGATAAAGTCCTGACCAACGAAGGATTGATCTGCTTATTCCAAGTAGAATAGAACAAGTCAGTAGTGCTCTTGGACTTGGTGGCTTGCGGCAAGAAAGGCAAGTCAGACTCTGTCAAGTACTGGTAAAAGCCCTTTTTCATCAAAGGAGCCATCCACATAAAGGTGATTCTGGAGAAAATATTGGCTCTATCGTATGGAGAAGTGCCCACAGCAGTAGAGTAAGGACTCAAGGACTGGGGAGGGAATGACGTCTCCAATAAAAGCAAAAGGAACGCATTGACAGCAGCCAAAATGGAAAGCGTGGCCACGTCGTCCTTTAATCCAGTTCTGATGGACATAGATAAAATCCGCCCCACGCTAAAAATCAACTGGAACAACCAGTAAAAAAGCAAAACGCCATTCGATATGCTCGACTTGAACTGTTCCAAGTAATGGAGCATAACAGCAACCACTCCAGCAGCAATGTTCACATAGCTCGCAGTCTTGAGAATATCAAGAGTTCCCTGATGGCTCGCAATCGCCACAGTGAAGGCAATCTGCAAAAAACTCAAGGCAACCTTGACATAGAAGGACCAGCTGATCTTATTCCCGGTAGTGATTTTGCGGTTGGTCAAAACGTGAACCTGGTAGAGTCCTACGAGGACCAACAACACTCCTGTGCCGGCATAAAGGGCACCATCAAAGAAACACGGTGTCAAGTCGCTATAGATTGGAGAAAGAGGGCCCCAGCCGTCTTTACACAGACACAGCAACCAGCCCAGTGAAATGGGGCTCGAATGCGAGGAGTTGTGTCTTGACCCAGACACTTCATTCAAAGCGAGAAATGGCACGTCTGAAAGCACGCCCCAATTGTGCATCAGGGGCATCTGAGCACCAGCCAATTGCTCCATACTGAGTATTTAAAATTAAAAGATCGTCTTGGTACTAAAAAATACCCTAGCACAGATATTGAAATGTGATTTTCAAATACCTGAATTCGGATTATGAGCCCTGAGTCCGATACCTAATTTTGATACCTCGTTCTGGATACCTGGGTTTTGATAGCCCGTGATGGGTGGCAACGTCTGGTTATAGTTCGTTCTTCCTGGTACGACTTTTATAAGCCTAGAAAGAAAAGCAATTGAAATGGTCCGGAGCAATATGGTCCGAGATCCAGGGTTTTAACAACAAAAGCAAGTGCAAACGTTACAACTATCGACTTCCCAAGCGGAGCTCAAGGAACGGAGATTCGTTGGTGAAAGCAGAGCCTTTTATATGCGCGAGGATTCGGGATGCGCGGATATTAAGATTAATAAGCCTGTCGGACGGAAATGTTTGCCACCGCGGGATCAATCGTTTAGGCTGGCGATTGTGCAGTATGGGCTTTTTGTGTGGGCAGGGGAAAGAAGCAAGTATATAAGGCTACGTGTATGGGTGTAGAAAAAATGTGTTTCAGCTTTAGTTTTTTTTTTTGGGGGTTGGCATTGTCTCTCTGCGGGGCCGCTTGGTGCTAAGGGCCATGTCATGCATGCTTTATAGAGATAATGGCCCACACCTGCACTGCACCCCATAATTCCGCACCGTCAGGCAGATTCTTCAAAGTCCTCACCAAGGTAACTTGTAGGCCCTTTCAATTAAATCAGACCCCCACAAAGTGTAGTACAATATGACAGTAAGATTAACCGGATTGACTGACTGGAATAGACTGAAGTAGACTCGGACTAGGTTTAGACCTGACCTGACTAAACTTGAAATGGAATAGTCCATACTAGACTATATTTAACAGTCTCTGGTGTTGAGACCGCCTTGGTTCACCTGACAAACTCGCTGCATGTCTAATTATTTTTGATCACCTGAACAATTTCTTCAATCTCGACAGTTTCTTCTCCTTTGGAGTGTCGCTTAAATCCGTTGCGTATTGGTTGACCCGCTTCTGATAGTGGCCAGGTGTTCCCGATTTGACACTGCTCTCCGGCAAAGGGGGATTAAATGCTGAAGGGGCTCCGGTTTGAGCATTTGGAGCTGTGCCTGGTCTAGGCATCTGTGCAGGTGTTTGGGCTATAGGAGCCTTGGGGACGTCGAATAAATGGTCGGGCGCCTGGCTGGTGGACAAGTTGAGTTCGTTGTCAAGAGGAAGTTCTAAATTCACTGGGTTTTTCACATCGTCGATGCTTTGAAGACCAATCAAGAAGTCACGTGGCTTCAAGATAGCCTCCGACCCAATGTAAAAGTCGCTGTTTAGCGTATTGGAGAGCTCGTATATCAGCCGTACTTCCGAGTAGGTTATACCACCTGCAACAAAGCAAAACACCCTTTGTTTGTTTTTGCCCGAAGCCGAATTGGACGATCGCGAGCTGGAGGGGGCCCAAGAAGCCTTGATCCGGGCGTTCCGCAACGACCCGTGAGGCTCAAGGCCATTCTGCCCTGTGGAATTGTTTCTGCTAAGAGTCTCGTCTTCGAGCGGCTTGTCACGAAAGTAAGGAAACCAGTCCTCGTCCAATTCGTATTTGGCAGCATTGAATAACACACGCTTAATGCCGGGTGCAAACCGAGATGTGTTATAAGTCCCTTCGTTGTTGATGGTGTGGAATGTTTGACGGGACACCTTCTTGTCCGTGACGGAAGACTTGACAATGGGAAAATTCATCTTCCTCAAGTTGTGGAAGCATCGCAGCACTAGCGATACGATCTGGTTATCACGGACGCCAATGAAGCGGGCCAACTTGATGAAGTCTGATTCGACCAATCCGCCTCTATAGAGACTGTAGATCAACACAAGCCGCATCTTATCGTTGACGTGCAAATCGTCTCTGGCAAGAAGCACAATGAGGTCATCATGCAAATGCTTGTTATGGACACCCTCGAACAGAGTGCCTTGGGCAGTACAAGTCTGTTCAAAATCTGCAGCAAACTCGGCCAACTTGCGAGTGGCATTAATATCCAAGCATTCATCGATCAATGTCTTGTGTAAGGTGACCTGCCGACGTTCTTCGTCGAAACCTTGTAAGTGAGCAACCACGTACATCAAGTCGGAGGAGGTCTTTGCCTGCGAGCGGTCCACCATCATGGGGTTGTTTTTGATCACCTCGTTGATGCGGTTGACGATCAACTCCGAGGCCTCGATGATATGGGTATGACGTAAAGCCACCCATGTGTCGTCCTTCTCGGAGTCAAGGCTGGTCAGCATTTCCTGCTCCTCGCCCTTTTCATTTTTACTGCGATATTTGTAGCAATTGTTTCTCTCGAGCCCCTCCACGATATCCGTGGCCATGGCCTGGTACGTGAACTCGTGGAGCAATGGAGCGTAGAGATCTAGCGTCCGGTCACAGATGAGCAAGATGGCTCGAGGTTTATCTGCGGTGTAAGGGGGCGGGTACGAATGGTTTGCACGAGAATAGTCATCAAGTTGACGTTGAACTTCATCAGCTAGCAACTCCGGCAATCTGGCAGCCTGGTGGCTTGCTTCCGGCAGCGAGTAGTAACGAATAAGAGGATATTCGCCGGCAATCACAAGAGCATTTACAATGGCCTTGGCCGACTTGCGGACCTGCGGTAACACAAGCTCGGAGCAGTTCTCGTTATAGTAAATGGGCATGGAGTTGGGCGTGGTCTTATCGGCCAAAAACACCCGGGACTCCACCGGCACCATGGAGCAATGCACAAAGTGGACGGCTTCACCACCCTCAAAGTATTGAGCCACCTGGGGATTGTGCAAAAAACGGGGCGACTGGAACATGCGGTTGGCCTGTTCGTCCCACTGCAGAAACGGCAAGAAAAGCCCCACGCCCAGCTTATAGCGATTGGTATGGACATCGGCCAAGATGCAATTGAAGTTGTATACGGTCGGCTCGACCAAGTAGATGGCCAGAAGGTAATTCAGGATGCGGCGTTTGGCGTCGATGATCTCCACGGCCGTGACGATCCGCAAGAGGGCGTCCTTGGACACCACCAGAAAGAGAGCCACCTCGGTCTTCTTATCCAACACCAACGCATAGAGCCCCGCCTTGCGGCACACGTCGCGGATCTGGTCCACAATGTACTTTTCCTGGAGCACGTAGAGGGACAGGTTGCTGTCGGAGGGCATAGTTGGGGGAAGAGAGAGGAACGCGGGTTATGCTTCGGTAGCTGGAAAACATGTGTAGACCTGCAGGGCCCGCGACGTCACCGTGGAGAATGGGATGTTCTGCTGCGAAAGAAGCTCTACCTGGCCCTTGAGTCACCAGCGCATTAGTTACTTGTTCTGGTCACGGAGGCAGCCCGCAGTATTTATATTTAATTCTGTTTGCGAGGGGTGTTTCATGTTTTGTTTTTGTGGCCGTGTTCCGTGATTGTTTCAGCTTTTTGTATTTGTGTTTGTGTTTGTGTTTGTGTTTCTATTTTCCATATACGGTATAAAAGTAGTTAGGCTCGGCACGGGGGTGGAATTATCTATTTTTACTGAACCATGTTTTGGAGCCATGGAGTTACAGCCCACGGAACTACGAACCTGCCATCCACCATAAATCATCAGAGTGTATTACCAGAAAGTCACATGATGCAAATGGGTAGTCATGGTGATATGAAAATTATTATACTAAATTTTTATGACTATTATTAGAGGGGTCTGGACTTTCCGTTGGCTCGTGTAGCTTTGGCCGTTTTTTGTTTCTCGCTGCTCACCTCACTGCTCGCTGCTCGTTTCTCGTTTTTTGTTTCTCGCTGCTCGTTTCCCATTTCACTGCTCGTTCCGCTTGATTGTAGTGGACCGTCAATACGGAAAGGAATACGTCAGGGCTCGCGCAGCAGCAATAACTGGGGCCATAGTCCCCACTCACCCACTCATCCCCTCATTTCACTCACACCAAATTCCACCATTTTGGATTGATTAATTGGCCATTTTGACTGCACAAAAAATAATGCAAAGAAAATGCAAAGAAAATACAAGAATAATGCAAAAAATAATACAAAAATAATACAAGTATAATACAAAAATAATGCAAAAATAATGCAAAAAATAATATAAGTATAATACAAAAATAATACAAAATAATACAAAAATGATACAAAAATAATGCAAAGAAAATACAAGTATAATACAAAAATGATACAAAAATAATACAAAAATAATACAAAAAAGTTACAAAAGAGTATGAATCATTTCAAAATCATTAAAATTATATAATGCGGTGGACAATAAAGAGATTATCTGATTAGGTAATTATTAATACCAATTATCAATTATCACAATATCCTTGTCTTTAGCTTCTCACAATAAAGAAACATCTTATTTATTATTGCATGTGTTTAATCTTCGGTAATCGGTGGATTGTTGGTAGTATTTTTGGGTGGTGGATTGTTGGTATTGTTGTTTTAGTGCTTATTAGAGTGAGGAGTCTGAGGAGTCCTGCCATGCCCTATCGTCTAATCAGTGTTACTCTATTCTTCGCACTCAATCTCATTCTCTCTCGCAGGCGCTGTCTTATTTTCACACTCCCGCTGTCTCATTTTCACGCACCACCTCGCCTAACCCCACTTCTACCTCTAGTGGTCTTTCTTCCCCAATACCCAGAATTGTGGCATAGTTGTTTCAGTATTGTTTCAGCATTGTTCAAAGTATCTTCACATTTCTTCCTTACCTGTCCACACCTGTCCACACTAACCATAGTGTTCCATAGTGTTTCACATTTGTTGAACTCCATTTCTTGGCTCATTCTGACCCACTGTCGGTGTACCGGTTTGTTTCAGTGCCGAGACGCGCGTTCCAAGAGACCCCATACTACACTCAAGCGATGGACCGTCCCCTACCACTCCGTCACTCTTTTTGCTAGCACCTTTGATATCGTGTTCTGACTCCCGTGACCCTGGCGCTTGGTCGAGATCTTGCCTGTTCTAGACTTGTCTGTCTTCCCAATTCGCCACACACCCCCATTCGGCTCCCACTTGCCTAATCCATAATGTCCTCCGCCCAGGACCCTCCCAAGGCCCCAGTGTTCTTGTCGGCGCCCCTCTACATCGCCGGTTGGTACTTCTTCTCCATGTCCATCTCAATCTATAACAAGTGGATGTTTGGGCGAGGCCTCAACTTCCGCTTCCCGCTCTTTGTCACCGCCTTCCACCAGATCTGCCTCTTTATGTTGAGCTCGTTAGTGCTCTACTTCCGCCCCAAACTAAGGCCGGCCGTCAATACGTCTCTGGCGACCCTCCGGGCCTCGCTCACCATGCCGCTATCGGCTTACTGCATTCTGATCTTGCCCTGTGCCTTGGCCTCCGCTGGTGATATTGGCCTCAGCAATGTGTCCTTGGAGTATATCTCCTTGTCGCTCTATACCATGCTCAAGACCTCGTCGTTGATCTTTGTGCTTCTATTTGGGCTCCTCTTCCGCTTGGAGACCTTCCATTGGCGCTTGATCGTCATTGTGGTGGTCATGAGTGCTTCCGTCATCATGATGACCAAGAAACCCGACCACTCATCGCCGGACGTGGATGACGACCATCAGCCCATCGGCATTATGCTTATCCTCGGAGCCCTGGTGATCCTGGGCTTGCGCTGGTCCTTTACCCAGATCTTGCTCAAGAAAAACGAGTACACCAAGAACCCCATTCTGACCATCTTCTACATTTCCCCCAGCATGACCGTGGTGCTCTTTGTGTTTGCGCTTATCTTCGAGGGATGGTCCGAATTCTTGTCGCTGCCCATGTGGGAAGTCAAGGGCTTCTTCGAGACCATTCTTTTGATGGTGACTCCGGGAATCTTGGCCTTTGCCATGACCCTCTGTGAGTTCCAGCTTCTCTCAGTGGCCCAGGTCTTGACCCTCTCCATTGCCGGTATCTTCAAGGAATTACTCACCATCATGCTCGGCTCCATCATATTTGGCGATACCTTGAGCATCATCAACTGCATTGGCTTGGTCATCACTTTCCTCGATATCCTATGGTACAACTTCTACCGGTACATGGAGCGGGACCTGAAGACCGCCAAGGGCTACGCCAGCTTGCCGTCTGACTCCGAGAGCCAGGTGGCCACGCCAGAGACCATAGAGTTGAAACGCCTCTAGTCTGCACATACAAATGCATCAATGTCAATACACAGAGTCGGAAGTACTAGTAGACTAGTAGAGTATAATAGTGTAGACTAGTAGAGTATAATAGTGTAGACTAGTAGAGTATAATAGTGTAGACTAGTAGAGTATAATAGTGTAGACTAGTAGAGTATAATAGTGTAGACTAGTAGAGTATAATAGTGTAGACTAGTAGAGTATAATAGTGTAGACTAGTAGAGTATAATAGTGTAGACTAGTAGAGTATAATAGTGTAGACTAGTAGAGTATAATAGTGTAGACTAGTAGAGTATAATAGTGTAGACTAGTAGAGTATAATAGTGTAGACTAGTAGAGTATAATAGTGTAGACTAGTAGAGTATAATAGTGTAGACTAGTAGAGTATAATAGTGTAGACTAGTAGAGTATAATAGTGTAGACTAGTAGAGTATAATAGTGTAGACTAGTAGAGTATAATAGTGTAGACTAGTAGAGTATAATAGTGTAGACTAGTAGAGTATAATAGTGTAGACTAGTAGAGTATAATAGTGTAGACTAGTAGAGTATAATAGTGTAGACTAGTAGAGTATAATAGTGTAGACTAGTAGAGTATAATAGTGTAGACTAGTAGAGTATAATAGTGTAGACTAGTAGAGTATAATAGTGTAGACTAGTAGAGTATAATAGTGTAGACTAGTAGAGTATAATAGTGTAGACTAGTAGACTAGTAAACTAGTACACTAGTAGAATAGACTGGTGTACTCTAAACGCGGTACTGTTACACATTAAAAATCTCGTTCATTAAATATAAGCACCTTACATGCTCTATGCAAAGCCCAACCCCATCACGGATCCCACTAGTAATATCATAGCCATCAAGTACGATGCACTCTCGGCCATATGCGCCACACCCGGATCAGCAGCTCCCGTAGTGGACGCAGCTTTTGCTGCACTGGCCGAGTTGGTCTGTGAGAACGATGGTCCGTCCGTGATATACACCCCGTTGGAGTTGAGCTGCACCTGCGAGAGTCGGGCTGGAATGCTTCCTCCCATGGTGTAATTTTGCTGGTAGAAGGTGAAGGTGTCCAATGACGACGTGATGTGATGAGTGGTAGCAAACGGGATTTTTCCCGAGGAGATCATGCTGGAGTTCAGGCCTTTGATTTCATCGTTTGCATGCAACTTCAGATTAGCATTAGCCATTGCTATGTTGCGGCCATCGTTGTCCACGGCCATATATATGAACCGCAACAACGGCGACCCAATACAAGGGTATCCCAAGCTATCGGAGGGGAACAAGTTGAACACACAAGCAGCTTCACCGCTTGAAAATTTAAGGGACTGTAACTCGTCCTGGTTGGTCAAGAGCGCCGTGAGTGGGATCTGTAACGATAACGGACCCATGTTCAAATTAAGAACAGCATTGCTATTTTGAATGTCTGAGCATTTAACCACCCATAAACCTTGGTCTGGACTGTAGAAGGCATTTGTCTGGAGAGCTATGTTGACGATGGCAGCTAAAGGCAAGTAGGTGAAATCCAAAAGAGGGTCGATGGCTATGGGTAAATTCTCCTCGTAGACCTTGGCTTTGTTTCCTGTAGATAAATTTTCCAACTCCATGTTGTCCAAGGATATGATGGGCAACGAGCCATTGAACGAGCCCCAGCCCACGTAAGGCACCAAGGGGAACGAGTAGAAGTCGCCGGTATAGAAGCTTTTATCCACGGACCCGGGCAAAAGGTACCCCGACAAAAGCGTGTCCTGACTAGACTCATTGAAGTAGAAGATGGAGTAGCTGTGGGCCAACATCATGTTCTCACTGACGAGCCTGCCCAAAATACCACCAGAATCAAGGAAGCGTGCAAGACCCATGGATCCCATGTTGCGGTTAGACCCGGTGGAGAGTAAGTACGGATAGTCCGCTAGTTCCAACAGCTTGTTGTTCTCTAGCACCAAGCTAATGTTGGAAGTTGCCGTGACGCCTGAAGCATATACGCCATTGGCATATTCCAAGTTGAAATTGCCAGCAGTCGGTTGAACTTCAACCATGGTCGTTTTCACGGAATCCACAGTGGTGGTGACGGTTTGAGTGGGGTAGAACGCACTGTACCAAAAGCACTCAAGACCCTTGTAGGTCAGATGGTCATAGGTAACCTGCGAGGGATACCATGTGGAATCGGTGATATCCCCTAACACCGTGAAAAGGACGTCACACTCAAGCAAGTGCTGGCCATCGATGATCCAGAGCTCCGGTTGTAGGTAGTCTATGCGGGCGAGAGCAGACTGGTGCTGGCCATTGGCCACCTTGACGTAGTACTGCTGATCGTACAGGCAGTAGATGGGAACTGTTATGTGGGAGGAGTTGGAGGTGGGTGTAGCAGACACTGGAGATGTAATGGAGGGCAGTGACAGTGTGGTCGCCTGGACCCAGCGAAGAAGTAGTGCCCACAATAGGGATAAAGCCAAAAGCATACTGTTTGGGTAATATGATTTAAGTACTAGGTACTAGACTAAGGATAGGTGGGATATAGCAAAGTCGACTAGGGTTCGTATATAAGGGACAGGACCTATAGTGGAATAGATGTAGCGTGGATCTGTGGATTGGTTTTGGTTTGGATCTGTGGCCTGGTCTTCTGGATCTGTGGACTGGGATTTGGAATAATAAGCGAGCGGATATGCAAAAGAATGGGCCCCGTGGATGATGTAAAGGCGTGGTATTCAAATATAAACGACACCGAAGGAAATAGGTGGAGAGAGGGGTTTCAGAATGCTTAGAAAAAGCTGGGAATGGACCAGAAATGGGGGGTTGGGATAGACTTGTATGGGTCTTGAGAAGGGCGTTGGGAAGCGTTTTTTTAACTTTTTCCGTTAAGTAGATCTATATTTGGAAGGCGCGCGGGAGGGCGCTTTAAGATGCGCAAGCCGTTGGGTATGGCCATGACTTTTCCGAGTCGCATCAGCGCATGGTTGAGTATGGAAGGGAGGGGGAACCCTAGCTCTTTATATATTTGCAGGTTTGCTTTTGTGCACATGTTTCAGATATGTTTCATATTTGTTAGACATTACTTTAGGTGCCGTTGCAGTTTGGCGGTAAATCGATTTATTCACATCACATTTCTTTTTCGTATCCAGCCGAGCCATCTAAGAGCCTTTCCTACCACCACGGAGCCCTAAAAAGATCGCCGACCTCGCAGTCAAAAAATATGCCACTTATTACAGATTAGGACTAACAATGGTAGACAATAGTACAAATTCCTGGCAGACAATCTTGGGACAGGGTTATCAGTACACGACATTGAAATCTGCTAATTTGAAATCTGCTAATTTGATAAAAAGGCAGTAGACATGACGATCAATATTGGCAAACATTGCCAAACAATGTCACATATTGACATGTATTGACGACGTTCACAGACACTAAAATTAAATGGTGATCTATAATTAGTATGGTCAGGTCAATTACTATGAGAGTAGTGTTTAGACTTTGGACAAAATGGGACAATAGGCGTATACTCTAATTCGACAGTAGGCAATATGCATACACCACTGGATAAAAATTAGACAATAGCAGTATGTTTGAGTATATTAAAACAACACTTACAGGGCTCCGTTTAACCGTACATGGCTGTTAGATAGACGGACATAGTAGACGCGGGTGTACGGCAGGTATACTAGTTGTACTGGGTGCACTGGGTGTAGTGCACATCTGGAGACAGATACTTGGCAGAATAGGAAAATCAACTGGTACTTCATACAGTAGACAAGTGGACAGAGACAAGTGGACAGAGACAAGTGGACAGAGATAATTGGCAAGACATTGTGACAATCACACTATTCTACTACATACTGACTGCCTCAGTGCACTATATTAACATACATTGGTACATTTACTACTGTAATTACAGCACTTACTGTGTGATTCCAGATTGAGTTCATTTGACAGACTCGTCACATTTGACATATTGAAATCCCTATATCCACATCATTTGACATAGTAAGGTGGTGCAACTTGTTGACGTAGATCTACATATAGTAAATACTACGCGGTCCGCATTGGGCAAAGTTGTAACCAATTGGGAAACGAAGGGCGGGCTAAAGGTTCTTTCTGCAGGACTTAGAACCACGCCCAAGGCCAATGCCCCGAAATAGCACGTACCACATTGCTACACCCTGGGCGGCTTAGGTGCAGGCACAAAGCTTGTTCTCTCGATGCGAGTGGATCTAGACTGCTTCCGCGTGCAGGCACAGAGGTAGTCTATCAGCAGAGCAACATATCACGCCTACCCAAAAAGGCAACGGCATGCCCCAAAAAGGCATATGCATTGCCTCACCTGAATCATCCACGAAGCACGTCTCAAACCCCAGACTGTTTTTTTTCTTTCTTTCCCTTCCCCTGTTTCAGTCCTGTCGCTCTTTAAAGCCCTTTCTGCTCATACTATCGGCTGCAACACTACGCCGTTGCTTTAATTCTTCGCGCATATTTTGTTTTCACTTTTCCTCAACCCTGCTGCTTTTCTACTACACCACCTCACCTCTTATATAGTCTGCCACCCCCCCTCACCGTGGGCACCATGAACCTCCCGAAAATCGCAGGCCCCCGGGGCAAGAAGCGCCGTATAAAGCTCGGCATCCGCCCGCAACTAATCATCCTCGTGTGCTTTTCCTCGCTTTTCTCCCTCCTAGTCTTGGCCTTGGTTATAGGTGTGTATGTATCGCACAACACCTCCGACCTACGAGCAGACCGGCTCCAGGTGATTGCCCAGTTGAAGGCTACGCAGATCAAGCAGTCCATGCAGTTTATATACTACCAGATTTCTTGGCTTTCGCAGAGGGATACCATTACTGCCCCGCTCTCGTACTTCCGAGCGGGAAACATCTCTGCGTCGGTGTTCGACTCGTCCAAGTCGCTGTTAGACTTGTTTCTTTCCACCTCCGAAACCTTTGCATCCGCTCGTCTCTACGATTTGAGCCTTTCCGTGGTGGCCGAGTCCTATAATAGGGAGGTGATCGTTTCCGACCCGGTGGAAGATGCCTTATACCCGTTGAGCGGCAGGATGGATATCGCCAGCTTCGTGCTCCACTCCAATACGTCCAATGCCATCCCTACGGGGTTCATAACCGGGCCCATTGCCAACGCCTCTGGTGAACACCCGAGTTTTTTTTTGGGCATCACCATCCCGGTGTTTGCCAACTCCTCCATCATTGTCAACCAGCAACAGGTCACGGGTTTCTTGAGTGTCATTGCTAGTGCCGAAGGCATCCATGCTTCTCTTACAACTCAGGTGTATTCGGAAGACTATGTCTCTGCTGCCCTACGGCCTGTATACGACGACAATTCCGATAAGAACAGGGATCTTATTGGTTTCTTGCCCATTTTCAGTAATGTCGAAAGTTTCATTGCGATATCAGACTCTCCTGCTGCTGAGTACGCGCTCACAAGGCCCCAGGGAACTGCTACTAAAGTTCGTTCCTTTATGGGGGGAGATGTGGCCATAGGCTTCTTTCGCATCCAGATCGATTCCACCACCACGTGGACAATCCTAATAGAACAACCGCGAAACAAGTTCCTTGGGCCCGTCAAGAAGCTTACCGATATCATGATTGGTGTGGTCATCGGGATTGGTGCTTTCATGTGTCTCTTGACCTTCCCATTGGCCGTTGGATTCGTGCGGCCCATCACTCGCTTGAAAGACGCTACCGAGTCCATCACCCGGTCCAAAAAGGAAAAGAAAATCAATGCGGACATGCGTGCATATCAGTCCAACCCTCCTGACTCGGCTGGTGCCAAGTCAGAAGTGTTTCCTCAGAATAAGAGGAATTCCGTCAACACAGTTGTGAGCTCTGGAAGCTCCACGGCATACTCTTCTGGTATAAGATTACCTGATAGAATTCCTCAGTCGAAAAACCTCTTCAAAGATGAGCTTACTGAGCTTTCGGAGGCTTTCAACATTATGACTGAGGAGCTCGAAAAGCAATATGGCCATCTAGAGGAACGTGTCAAGGTCCGCACCAAGGAGCTAGAGGCCTCCAAGATAGAGGCCGAGGCGGCCAACGAGGCCAAAACCGTCTTCATTGCTAACATCTCTCACGAGTTGCGTACCCCTTTGAACGGTATCCTTGGCATGACGTCTATTGCCATGGACGAAACAGACCACAATCTGATCCAAGACTCACTCAAGTTGATCCACCGATCCGGTGAACTCCTATTGCATATCTTAACAGAGTTATTGACTTACTCCAAGAACACATTGAATCGGTCTAAACTAGAGAAATCCAACTTCCAGATCTTGGAAGTTATCTACCAGGTCAAATCCATTTTCGGCAAGTTGGCCCTAGACCAACGGGTCAAGTTCAAGATCTCTTTGAAGCCCAACATTTTCCGCAAATTGATCGTTTTGGGTGACTCTAACCGAATCATCCAGGTCGTCATGAACCTTGTTTCCAATAGTTTAAAGTTTACGCCTGTGGATGGGTCCGTGGATGTGATCTTCAAGATCCTAGGAGAATACGACTTTGAGGCTTCTCAAGCCGTGAACTTCGAAAAGGTGTGTCTCAAGAAGAACTCCTCGATATCGGCCAGTGATGCGCCCCAGGAGTCTAACGCGGATAAAGTGGTCGATCCCAACGCATGGAACAATGATAAGAAAAGCGGACCCAGCCTGGAATCCTTGATAAGTCAAGACTCGATTAGAGAGCTTAACAAAATCAAACGCACCGAAACCAGCGCCACGGAGAAAGTCCAACTCAAAACTCAATCCGATAACCACAGCATTGCCACGCTCTCCACAACGGAGTACGAAGAAAGCATCTTCAAGGCACAGTTTTCTCGGGAAAAACCGCTTCCCGGCTTACCCCAATTCAACCCTAATGCACCTCAGACTCACGAGAAGAGAGAGCCCACTCTGGACAATAATGACACTGATATTATAGACAAATCCAACCAACTACATGTGAAGTCGGCCATGACCAGAGCCCCTTCGGAGACTTCCAACTTGCAGCCTCCACAAAAACCAGACCTATCGCATAATGACTCAGCTAATAGCTATTCTTCACAGTTTTTCAATAGTGAGTTGGTTAAAAACAACAAGGTATACAAAATGCGCAAGATATACCAGCCCAAATACTGGGTGATCCAAATCGAGGTTAAAGATACAGGATCGGGAATCGAGCCTGCTCTTCAAGAAAAGGTGTTTGAGCCGTTCATCCAAGGTGACCAAACGTTATCCCGAAGCTATGGAGGTACAGGTCTAGGTCTATCCATCTGTCGTCAATTGGCAAAAATGATGCATGGAACACTTACCCTTAAATCCACCATTGGACAGGGCTCGACGTTTGTCTTCACCTTGCCCTTAATGCAGAGTGGAGAGATTGTGGTTCCACCCGAAGATCTAGAGCAGTTCTGCAACGATGAGTTCAACCCGAACTCCAAAATGAACCGCAAGGTGGAATTCAATGTGGCTCCAACAGAGTCCGAGGGCTCATACTTCGACAAAAGAGGATCTGAGACCTCAGACAGCCCCAACTCCCCGGAAGGACTGTTCTTAAAACCTCTTGCGCCTCAAATACCACCACGGAGCTCATCTACAGGTACAGTTAGCCAGAACCTGGCCGGGGATACATGTCTTGATGAATTTTCCCATTTGAGAATCCTTGTTGCGGAGGATAACAAGGTCAACCAGGAAGTGATCCGCAGAATGCTCAAGCTCGAAGGCTTCCACAATATCACCATGGCAGCCAACGGAGCCGAAGCTGTGGATCTTGTCAAGAACTCGTATGAGCAGATGACAATCTTTGACATGATCTTCATGGATGTGCAGATGCCCAAGATGGACGGCTTGACGGCAACCAAAATCATCCGCAACAACTTGAAGTTCCAGAAACCCATCATAGCATTGACTGCGTTCGCCGATGCCAGTAACGTCAAGGAGTGCTTGAGCAGTGGGATGTCTGGGTTCTTGTCTAAGCCAATCAAGCGGTCAAACTTGAGAAAAATCTTTACGGAGATCTGTCCTGATCTTCTCAACTCTATGGTTGCAACGCCTAACACAATAGAATAGGTGCATGGTACCAGTACGTGAAAGCGATACATGGTACCAGAGATACATGGCTCTAATAAAGGGTGCATAAGAAAAAGTGCAGGAGAAAAAGTGCATGTGAAAGAGTGCATTTCTGATATCAATGGTATTGGCACGGTTGCCATAATGAAAGACGTGATACCAGTCCCTCCAGACTTTCAATGCATACGCCAGTTACTTTAAGCTCGGTGTCCTGAACATTCGTATTCTTTCCATGGATACACATTGACGGCTAATCATGAACGGTTAACTAGTGACTCCGGCTATTCAGTCTATTTCTCTCGGCTACTCGGTGACTCTAATTATGCGGTACTCGGTCTACTTATCCGGTACAGGGACTATAAGTTTCCGGTATTTGGCCCTGAATAATCGACCCCTAGCCCTGGATGATTTAGTAATTCATTTTGGTGCACCGGGATCTATACTTATATTACGACCCTGGTTGGTACCTCATGTACTACATATTTAATATTATACAATAGCATTCTCAGATACTACACCGCGTATGCACGCGGCGCACTATGACATCGACAGAAGAAGAACCGAAATGGCCAATGCCGCGCCCCATGCAGGAACGCACTACACTACGTCAGGCCCCAGCCAGCAAATGCTGGTTACAGTCACCACTTCTTCCTCCACAAACACCCCCTGTTCCTCCCTATTTATACTCCACGTTTCCCGTCGTTTGGCATACCCCTATATTATGATGGGTTTTTACAAAACGTCGGGTGTTCCGTCGTTCGACAAACCCAAGGACAGAGACCGCAAGTCTCCGTACTACCAGTACCGTATCTACCGGTCACTCTACTCAGGGGTATTTCTCCTTACGGTGCTAATATGGGGCTCGGGGTTTCTCGTGACTGCCGTTTCATCTTTGTTGCAGACCAGGGCCTCGGAGCCTTACTACGGCCGCAGAGTTCACCACTCTGACCAGTCCAAGGTGTACCCATGGTTCCAGACCTCCAACGCAAACAGAAGGGTTACCATGAAGGATATCCGGGACGACGTGTTCCGGCCGGTGTTCAAGGAGCTCCAGTGGATCCAAAGCCCGGAGTCGATTTTCAACGACCAGGGCACTTACTTGCTTAAAGAGACTGCCAATGAACGGTCTACTTATACTGTCAAAAGCATCGTGGATGAGTCGTTCCACTATACGTTATTCAACGCGTCCAGCTTCACTTACCATGGCGTCCGGTACGATGTGGACTCTTTAAAGGCTTCGCCGGACTTGTCCAAGGCTATCTTGAAGACAGAAACCACCAAGGGTTGGAGGCACTCGTCCACGGCTCTTTACTGGGTGTTGAACGTGGCCTCGGGTGATATTTCTCCCTTGTTGAACCACAACGATAAACTTTCCGTGACTTCATGGTCTCCTACATCCGATTCCATTGCTTTTGTCTTCAAAAACGATGTCTACGTCAAGCATCTTGCCCAAAACACCATTTCCAGAGTCACGGACGATGGCAGTGCCAATATCTTCAACGGAAAACCCGACTGGGTATATGAAGAGGAGGTTTTCGCCTCAGATATTGTTATGTGGTGGTCCCCTCGTGGCGATAAACTCACCTTTTTGAAGTTCAACGATACTAGAGTGCCAGAGTTCCCCATTCCCTACTATGTGCAAAACGGCCACGACGAGTACCCGGAGCTCAAGTCAATCAAGTACCCGAAACCTGGATACCCCAATCCATCAGTGGAGGTGGTGGTGGCTCAACTCCCAAAGGTATCAGGAGGAGCCTTTGAAGTGCACAAGGCAAGGCTTAGTTCCAGGTCTATTCAGGAGAAGCTTGTGACCGAGGTGCTCTGGGTATCGGACGACTTTGTGTTGATCAAAACAAGCAACAGAGCCAGCGACATCATGGAAGTCTTCTTGGTATCGGCAGAGGCAGGAGCAGAAGCTACGTTAATCCGTACGCACCATGCAACAAACTCATGGTTTGAAGTCACCTCCAATGCCCTTTTCGTGCCCAGAAACGACACCTTGGGCAGATACGCCGATGGCTACATTGACTTGGTCACGGTTAACGGCTACAACCACTTGGCATACTTCACGCCTCCTAACAACCCCAAACCGTTTATGTTGACGGATGGCCAATGGGAGGTTGTTTCGAACCACGTGGACTTATCCAAAAATGAAGTCTACTTCACGGCCACCAAGAAATCGTCAGTGGAGAGACACATCTACTCGGTCAACTTGTTGGACGTGTTCCACCAATACCTGTCGCCCAGCGTCAAGCAGGTGAGTGATGGAGTGGGGTGGTACTCTGGGTCATATTCTTCAGGAGTACGTTTCTTGCTTATGAACTACCAGGGTCCTGATGTGCCCCACCAAACGTTGCTTGATTTGCACACAGGCAAAGTGGTCAAGACACTCGAAAAGAACGATAAGCTTCGAAGAAGTCTTGAAAAGTTCGACGTTCCCAAGCATAATGTGACCACAGTGGATTTGGGCATCGACAAGGAAACTGGAGGAAATATCATTGCCAATGCCGTGGAGATCTTGCCTCCCAACTTCAATGCATCTCTCCAATACCCAGTATTGTTCTACGTCTACGGTGGGCCGGGGTCTCAGTTGGTCACACAGGAATATGCCGTTGGGTTCAGTCATGTGGTGGCCTCGCAGTTGAATGCTGTGGTGGTAACTGTTGATGGCCGTGGAACAGGATACAACAACCACGATGACAAGCTCGGGGCCAACTTCAAGTTCTGCGTCAGAGACCGGTTGGGCCACTACGAGCCTCTCGACCAGATCGCAGCAGCCAAAGTCTGGGCACAGAAACCGTACGTCGACAAGAGCCGTATAGGAATCTGGGGCTGGTCGTATGGAGGATTCCTAACCTTAAAGACTCTTGAGACAGACGAAGACCATGTGTTCTCTTTTGGCGTGGCCGTTGCCCCTGTGACGAAGTGGAAGTTGTACGACCTGATCTACACAGAGAGGTACTTGAGAACACCCCAAGAGAACCCTGAAGGGTACCGTACAGCAAGCATCCTGAACCCCGAACGGTTCAAGGGAGTGCAGAGATTTTTGATCATGCACGGGTCCGGAGACGACAATGTGCATTTCCAGAACAGTCTACTGTTGCTCGATGACTACAACCTTGCCAACGTGGAGAACTTTGACTTCATGGTGTTCCCAGACTCGGATCACTCCATCCGCTACCATAATGGAAACACGGTTGTTTTCGACCGGATCCTCGACTGGGTGCGGCGTGCATTCAACGATGAGTTCAACAATTTTTAATCACGAAACCTTTGTGGACACTTCAATACGGCAACTCAAAAACTACAAGTGAGTTACCGAAACATACAATATGGTGTGCCATTATTCATTGAAACATTCTGAAATAAGTGCAATACTACTCAGAAGAGAGGTACTGATCTATTCTGAGGTCTATTTTTGGTGGTTAATTTTCGGGGTCTAATTATGTGTGTTAATTATAGGGTCTCATCGTTGAAGAGATTAACAAGCACACGTTTTAGGAAGCTCGCTAATGCAAGAGAGTTCCATTCATTAGGCTCTTGCCAAGCGTGCGCAAGGCAGCAGTTGTCCGGGTAATAGCATCGGCCACGTGAAGAACGGCCGCGCAAAAATTTTCCGCACTAGTATTTATAGTGTGGGATCCCCGCGTGAAACAATCCCAGCCTCATATCCATCCAACTATGAAGATCTACACCGACATTTTCTCTGGCGACGAACTCTTGTCTGACGCTTACGACCTCAAGCTCGTTGACGGAGTCATCTACGAGGCCGACTGTGCCATGGTCACCGTCAGCTCCGGTGGAGATGTGGACATTGGTGGAAACCCTTCTGCTGAGGATGCCCCCGAGGAGTTGGAGGAGGGCTCCGAGACCGTCAACAACGTGGTGTACTCGTTCAGATTGTCTCAGACTGCTTTCGACAAGAAGTCGTTCTTGACCTACATCAAGGGCTACATGAAGGCCGTCAAGGCCAAGTTGGCTGAGACCAACCCTGACGAGGTTGAGACCTTCGAGAAGGGTGCTCAAGCCTACGTCAAGAAGGTCATTGGTTCTTTCAAGGACTGGGACTTCTACACCGGAGAGTCCATGGACCCCGATGCCATGATTGTGTTGTTGAACTACCGTGAGGATGGTACCACCCCATACGTTGCTGTGTGGAAGCATGGTGTCAAGGAGACCAAGATCTAAGCTGGGCCTACTTTCTCTCCTTCATATAGTTAATAAACCAATACCTCCGTAGACAACAATAGCGTAATCTCATGTAGCAACTATGAACTTTCGCAACTATCACCTTCAAGTCAGTCTACTCCACTCTATTGTTCTTCTTTTTGACCACGAGACAATGGTTCTCCAAGGTGGTTTCTGTGTCTGCATAGAGAACAAGCTCTGCAGTATACCCCGGCATAAAAGCCTTCACAGCATGGACTCTGCTTTGATCGATAAGCGTCCGGGCAAGAAACCCGTACCTCTCCCGTTGGTCATAATCCAAGCCCGATTCGTGGACTCCGTCAGCACCCTCTCTTCTGCCGCACACGGCCCACGAAACCACCTTCTTCAAAAGCCCAAAGTCCGCCCTGCTACGGATTCCATATTGGTATATGAAGTCACGTGACGCGGGAAGCAACTGCGCGTACTCACACACATGTCTGCAGCACATGGCCACAACCAAGCCGTCCAACTTGCTTTTGGCAGTGGTTGAGTTCAAAATCAGTTTCAATGTAAGGTCGGTAGCAACGCCGCACAAGTGCTTGGAAACACCAACCCAGGAAATTAAAGGCACGTCCTGCACAAAGGCGTCGAGGTCAAGGTGTTCGATGTCAATGCGGCTTCTCTTGACGCGCGGTATGAGCCCTGTCTCTGTTTTGAGCTTATGGTCCATTTTCATGCGATTGACTCCGCGGTCAATGAGTCCAAATCCGTAGGTACTTTCTGGAATTTCGGTTTTGGGGACCCCTGTTTCTCTCTTTTCTGTCTCTTTTTCTGTCTCTTTTTCTGTCTCTTTTTCTGTCTCTTTTTCTGTCTCTTTCTCCCTCTCTTTTTCTGTCTCGTTCTCCCTCTCTTTTTCTGTCTCGTTCTCCCTCTCTTTTTTTGTCTCGTCTTTTTCTGTCTCGTTCTCTCTCTCTTTCTGCTCTCTCTCAGAAGATATACACATGTTAATGGCTCTGGACAACTCGGCCTTTCCGCAGCCAAACTCAATGTAGTAATTTTTCTCCGAAAGGAGATGGGCGTTTTTAAGGTTTCCAATCAACGACGATTGCTGGAGAATGTGCTTGTGGTTTTCTTTGGCCTGGAGCCAGCTTTGGAGGCCTGTGTGCAGGAGCACCAGTTTGGATGGAGATGCGGTTTGGGAATGGAAGGTATCAAGGAGGGAGAAAAGCGATTTATAGGAAAGTGGAGTTTCTGCTTCCGGTTTTGTGTTCTCCCCGTACCCCTGGAGTATGGTATTGGCGTTTTTTCTGTACCATGCGTCGTGGGACTCTTTGGGCTTAGCGTTGCACCTCTTGACGTGAGCAGCGAGGTCTCGTTCCCACACCGAGTGCTTGGGGTCCAAGGGACACGGCACTCTTGTTTTGGAGGAGTCGTTGACCAAATGTTCGGAGCAAAATACTTCGTTTTTCTTACGTTGCATCGAACACACCCTCTGTTTATGCTCCATGAAGAACGTACACTGGTCTTCCCTCACTGTGCCCAGTCTCTGTTTCTTGATCTTTTTCTCCCGCTTCTTAACCCCATCCATTGTCCTTTTTCTGTCCAAGACGGTGTCCGTCCCTTTCATTCTTGTTGTGTTCGATTAGCTTGTAGTTGTATTGTAGTTGTATTGTAGTTGCAGTTGTATTGTAGTTGCAGTTGTAGGTGCTGAGTCTTCGCAGTTATGCTAGACTGTACAGTATGGAGTCCTGCCCCACAGTCAAGCGTGAGATGCGAAAAATTCGATGATCATCGCTACACCATGAAAGACAAGAAGAACGAGCTCTGGCGCCTCGACCTCTTGGAAGCCAAGTTCACGCAGAATAGCCCCCGGTTCCCGCTCACCAAGAAACTCCTTGCGGCACGGAACAATGCCCACGTGCTCAAGAAGCTTCCGGCCACGCCCAACGAAGCGTTCCAACAGATCCATGCCCTCAAGGCAGATCTCTTTGCCAAAAAGTACCATGGCTCCTACACAAAGTTGCAGCGGGAGGTGGTGCGGCGAGTGAAGCAGGACACGAGGAATTGGACTGACGACCAGGAAAAATTGAAGCTTTTGCTCTCGTCCCAAGACTTCCTAGACCTGCTCATCTCCTCCAAGCTAGTCAAGACCATCTCTGCGTCGGTGTTGAACACCAAGGAAGCCAAGATGAGTCCTCCCACATACATTCCCGAGGAGATCCGGCGTTACATCTCCGACAAGTCCAACCCCAAGAACCCTTCCCACTTCTTCATCACCCACTGCCAAAACGATAAGCTCGTCAATGGCTATGTGTCCAAGCTCTGGAACTGTGCTGACATCAAGAGGGTGTTGCAGGAGAGTGAGTGGAGTTTTCGGAAAATCAGGGGCAATTTGAGCCAGGCTGAATTATCTGCAAGAACAAAGGACACGGGGAGAAAGACGAATGGCGCCGGGTCTGAGCCTGAGCCTGAGTCTGAATCTGAATCTGAATCTGAATCTGGCTCTGGCTCTGAATCTGGCTCTGAATCTGACTCCAATTCTGGCGAGTCGGAGAATGATAAAATGGATGCTGAAGAGGCATTTGATAAGTTTGCTTCTTATGATAATTTGGTGGGAGACTCTGGTGACGAGAACGAGTTCGTGGCTGATCCTAATGTTAACTATAACGAAATCACCGATGAGGAAATGAGCGAAGATGAAGAGGAGGAGATACCAAAGAAGGTGAAGGAAAAGAAAGACAAGAAGGAAAAAATCGTGCTTCCCCAATTGGCTACCGGGTACTTCTCGGGAGGTTCAGACGATGAGGATATCGATAACGATAAGGTGGTCAAGGAAGCCACCACGGTGCGCAAGAATAGAAGAGGCCAGAGAGCCCGGCAGAAGATCTGGGAGCAGAAGTACGGCAGTCTGGCCGCCCACGTCCAGAAGGAGAAGCTAAGAATCGCCAGTGAAAGAGAACAACACCAGCGAGAGTTTGAGGAGAGGCAGAGGAAGAGAGAGCTCAAGGCCAAAGCTGCAGAGCAGAACGGCCAGTACAAGGACTCAGCCTCCAACCCCACATCAGCCCATCCTTCGTGGGAGGCCAAGAAGAAGGCCGAGGAGAAGATGAAGAACGCTAAGTTCCAGGGAAAGAAAATCACTTTCGATTGATTTGAACCCAAGCTCGTTGGATTTAAGTCTAGTTCTGGGACCAAGTCTCGGTACGATAGGCTAGTTTTAGAACCATTCAAAGCCACCGGTCTAGTCCAACCGATCCTTAAGGACACTTAAAGTGTGGACTTGGTCTAGGTCACTTGAAGTTTTGACGTGGTCTAGGTCATCTGAAGCGTGGACTTGATTTAGGTCGCTTGGAGTCTAGCCGTGGTCTCTTGGTGGCTGCACTTGATCTCGTCACTTCAAGTTTCGACTTGGTCTCTTGAACTCTGAACTTGGCCTAGGTCAACACATCCAAGTCCACCTTGAAGCCCTTTTCGATGTCTTCGTCCGTCAAGTCTTCGCAGGCCAATGGCGAACTGATCAAGAAGCGGTATTGACACTTCTCCGGCTCACTGACAGAGATCAAGTCGCTGGTGTGGCCGCACACCATGTCGATCTTTCCCGACCGTTGTGGTCCGTTCCAGCACTTGCTTCCATGGCTATATTGCATGGCTTTCCCGTCAAACCCGGTGAACCGGCCCACCAAAGTATTATCCTGATAAATGCTGTCTAGAAACCCGAGTCTGTAGTTGTACTCGCCGATCTGTTTGTTGATCCACTGACCCTGTACGCTCCGGAAGATATCGTTGTGGCCCAAGTTCGCCTTTAGGTTGTCTTGGTACATGCCCTGTTCAGACTTCAAGGCCTCCGCCTTCTTCTGAAGGTTTTTGATCTCGCCAGAAATCTTTTCGGTGGCTTCATTGGACACCTTGCCCACTGACTTTTGTTCAGCCAAAGAAGCAACCCACTTACTGTAGTAGTGAGTAAGCAAGCCCTTAAGCGTAGGCACAACTTCACCCATAGGAGCACCCACGGAGCCACCCAACTGGAAATTCTTGATCTTCTTCAAAAGGTGGTCTATGCGGTAATCATTCGTGTCCACCACCACTTTGTTCAGGTCAACCGGCTTATTCGATAAGTAATCCGCAAACGAGTTGACAGTCCGCTTCACGGCCAAGTCATTGAAGTTGGGGTTATAGTTCACCCGCAAGTCTTCAAGGTAGCTCTCTAATAACGCAATATGGCGGTCCTTCTCCTCGGCCGCCTTCGCCATGGCCGTGGCCTTTTGCTCAAGCAAGTCCATGTGCTCGGAGATTTCTCCAGATACCTTGGCTGCAACACTGTGGTCTTTTCCCCCACCACTCTTGGCCGTCTCCAAGTCCTTGGCCAAAGCGCTCAAGCGAGCCTCAGAGCCCTGGAGCTGCGCGGCCACCTCAGAGAGTTTCTGCTCGATCTCGCCGCGGGCAACACGCGCTTTTTTCTCGAGGCCCTGTTTGATCTCGAGCGCACCGCTCAAGTGTTTTTTGGTGTTTCTCACATACTGTGCTAGCTGCTGGGCCACTTCTTCGCACACACTGGGACACGCCCCACTGCGGTACTCGTCCGAGCCATCACAACAAATATCATAGTCACACACACCATCGTTCAATTTAAAGTTTTCAATGTACGCTGGCTTGTGGCCTGCATTTTCACAATAAAAGTAGTGTGGCGTCTCGGCCGTGAAGGGGCATGCATTGGTGCCTGGTTCGTCAGACCCATCAGGACAATCACAGAAATCGTCGTTGATTTGATCTAGCAGGAGTTCAATTGAGGGATCACTCAAACACCCCCACTTGCCATTCTGGTTGGGGGTGTAGAGGTGTTGGTTTTCGGGGGCTACGCCTTGAATATGCCCACAGGCCCCGAGTCCCAAGAAACACGAGAGAATAACGGTACTTCTCATTCAAACGACGGTATCTAGAGTCTAGCAATTAAGTCCAGGCAACAAGCTAGGCAACTTCTTTCAGCAACAATAAGTCCAGTTAAAATTGTATGTCCAGTTTTTCAAGTGTGAATTTACTAGTCTAGTAGGGTAGTCTAGTAAGTATGTGTATGTAGTTGGTGTAGTAGTTGGCCTAGTAGTGAGCGTAGTGAGTATAGTAGATTCATGCGATCGCGTTCTCTGGTGCCTTCACTATTAGAGTGCGCGGATCCTAGTATAAACCTTACATATATATGAAAGGTAGGACGGATGTTATTCCTGCTCTAGCGACGTCCAAATGCAAGCGTATAGTCCGCCCTCTCATATCCAAGCTCCATTCGCTCACGGGGCTCTACACCAAACACCCCGATAAATTCCGGTTCGATTTGGCCCAATTTGAGGCCTCCAGCTCCATACCTCATGCCTTTGCCAGCCCCGCATCTGCTCGAGACCGACTCCACCTGCTCAAGCCGTTTCTAAGCGCCGAGGTTTTTGAAGCCTACGTGGAGCTCTTTAATATCTTCCGCAACATTGTGGTTTCGCTATATCCTGAGTTGAGCTCCAAGACCAGAGAGAAGCCTGGCCTGACGCGAAAAGGTGCAGAATCCAATGAACCTTTGGGCTCCAATACAAGCAGAATGCCCCGGCTCTCGTTTCTAGCGGCTCAGAAGTTGGGCAAGTCCATTGCGTTGGGTACCAAAACCTCATACTTCAGTCTCAGCCAGACCATTCTCTTTGACCCTACTTCTATTCCACGGTATCTCCAGAAATATCACGATACGTTGGCTGATGATATCGACGACTGGCTCGAGATGGAGCCCGCGGCGCTTTTTGCCACTTATCGCTCTGCATTGGTGCTTGGCTACGTATTTCATATTCTAGTGCTCAACCTGGCCGAGCTCCTTTTCATGCTACTTCCTGTTCTAGTGCACTGGCTCCACGAAGAGAAACTCCCTTGGCTGCGGGGGTTGTTTATGGAATACTGGCTTTCGCTGAAGCGGGACCCGGACCATGTAGATACCCATGAGCTCAAGTTATCGGATGTTTCGACGGACCCAAACCTCGATTTCTTCTGGTTCTTGAACCGCATTGGCTACTGGCAGCTGTTGATAGACCTCATACGCGTTTCGTCGTCGTTTTCTTCACTGCCTCAGTTTTCGCCTTACGACTCGTTGCTTCTAGATGTTATGGGCCTTACAGATCGCATGGATATGGTCCACATACCTGCGCACGAGGTCTACGATTTACTCATCCAGAATCCCCAGTACCCGTGCAACACCACGATCCTTATTTCGGTGGCAGCACAGCTTATCACTTCCACACGACAGAAATACTCCCAGCTCCGCTCGTCCACCGGAGCTTTGGAACTCTTGAGCTCCACCTACCGCGACATACGACTCTTGGTGCATACTTGGCTCGGTTTGAGGAACGAGTGTGTGTTCAACTCCTTGGATCGAGGCAACGACGAGCTCTTGTATGCCATTCTCCTGTTGCTTATATTTACCGCACAAAAAAGCAGCGACATCTCGGCCTACAACCGAGGCTCCTCCACGTCGCTATGTGATAAGCTTGACCGGCTCACGATGCGCATCAAGTACCTAAACAGTTGCACCCAACTCCTCCATGCGTTTTATGTGGAGGAGAGCGTTCCAGTGAAACCCGAACTTTCGATGGTCAAGCACCTCTTTGAATTGGTCAGACCGGCGCATGACGAGCACATGCTCATAACCTTTATGAACTGGCTCCATGACCAGCCAGAAGTGCCAGACGCTTTCTTTAATGGGTTCTACGATATAGTGGCATCACGTGCATAGACAATGAAATGGCATAAATAAACGATAAATAATAAATAGTAGATATATCTTAGAGCTAATTGATTGTTCTGAAGCCTTTTCCGTCTGCAGCTACAAACTTCCCCGTCATGGACTCGTCCAAGATCACCTTCTCGCATATCTTCACCACGTCACTCATCAGCACATCAGGTAAGCTCCTGGACGCAGCCTTCCCCATATCAGTTTCCGGAATCAACGCAGGAAGCACGGCATTGACTCTAAGCTTCCCCTTGAGTTCATTGGCTAGAGCCTCGGTGAACCCCAAAAGACCAGCTTTCAGCGCACTATACGGAGCCGTGCCAGAAATGGAGATTCCGGTAGACGAGAGCATGGAGGAAATGTTCAAAATGGCCGGCCTGAAGTTGGATTTCTTCGAGTTGCGTATCATCGGCATTATGGCCAACTTCGAGAGGATGATGGGAGCAGTGAGGTTCACATTTATGGTGGACATAATGTCTTGGTTGGACAACTTGGAAAGCATGCGGTAGTTGGCTAAGCCTGCACAATTGACCAACAAGTTGGACTCGCCAAAAGCCTCCTTCAAGGCATCTTCCCGGGGAATGGACTCCTGCACCAAGTCTGCCAAGTCGTATGCTATATACTTGTGCTCTTGGCCTGGCCGTTTGGTGAGGTCACGCAAGCTCTCTGTGAGCCGGGCTTCGTCTCTGGAGAGCATTGTAATGGAGCATCCCATTTTCGAGAGGCTATGGCTGAGTGCAAGGCCCACTCCTCTGGATCCCCCAGTGATAACTGCTCTTGTCCCAGAAAGCATTAGGTATGTAAGATTGACAAGACAGAAACTGATACTGCGACTGAAATGTTTCAAGTGTCACTATATGCGTTTCAGGGGTGTTTCAGAAGTTTTGGTCTTTCAAACTAAGGCAGCGTTCGGTTGCTCTGGTCATGGCCACATGCGATCCATGACGTACGCCATGTTGCTTTCGCGAGCAAGTTAGTAGTGCACATCAAAGTGCAACTCCTTCTACACAGCACTACCCCATGGCACAACAGTGGTTACAGAAGAAACGAATGATATTCTTGCTTAAGCAAATGATTATCTGGTCATAGAATTATATTGATATACGACACTATTGTACTGATCATACAGATGTGAGCCCGGATGTGAGCATGGGCTATATTGTACACACTCACTACTATAAAGTTATATTGTGTACTATGGATATGCTCTGTTAATATGTACTGTGCTACTATGGGCTAATATGGGCTACTATGGGCTACTAGAGCACACTGGTATATGGATACTGAGTAACTGTGCAGGTCATATCTAACTATATCGACTACGTCTGAATATATCGAATTATTCTGGTTGTTTCAGAATTGTCTCATTTTTGTTGCTTCTGCTGCTTCCGATTCTCGTGTTCTATAGTAAGTTTCAATAGAACAAACTCTTGTACTTAGGTACAGATGGACCAAAAGTGCATCATACTATGTAGAATTGGGGTTTAAAATGTAGTAGACAGTAGATGTAGACTAGTAGACAGTAGATGTAGATTAGTATAGACTACAATGATAAAAGCAAAACGGACTAACCTCCGTGAACTATTTTCAACTACTGGATTATTAAGTCAATATAGACAATGGGGATTGATTATCAATATTGGGTTATTATCAAATATCCTGTACTAATCAGTATATGTTGGTGTATGGAACTGTGGCCTGCGCGCAACACATGGATGCAAAAGTCGCAAGGCAGTGTACGCATACAAATGATTAGTGGTGCCATAACTGCAATTGTTAACAGCAGATGACAGCTATAATTTCAAAATATAACCACTGTGTACGACTATTAAAGCCTTAGACAGTGCCAGTCTTGGCTAGTAAATACTTTTTCCAAGATTATCTTTGAGGTACCTCGTAAAGACTAGCTTGATAGACACATGCTGGGGCCTTTACTCACTCATCCAGAATTTAGTCCTTCCAGTTTAGTCCGGTAAATCTCTAACAGTCCTGTATTCTTGGCCTTACTATTTTTAATGAAGCATGTCAAGGAATCAGAAATTTGACGATCCCTCAGGTTGCACTATGGGCTCTTTAAAGCTTGCTAAGAACTATGCCTAACTAGAGTACTAAGATGTGCATCGGTGTGAAGAATACCTGCAAAGTATGTGTCTGCTTTTTAGTTTCATGCATAATTGTGCGCAGTATATACACCAGGGCGACTTGCTTCACTAGTTGGTCGAATTCTTCGATTACTCGATGAGTTTGTTAGTAGAAGTTCATTAATTTAAATTACTGTAACCTAATGATGCCTAAAAATTTCAACATCATAAGAGACTTCGTGGCCAAGTTGGTTAAGGCGTGGGACTGTTAATCTCAAGATCGTGAGTTCGACCCTCACCGAGGTCGCTTATATTTTTCATTTTCTTTTCTACGCATTTTGAACGGAATTAAACTGAAAGAATCGTAATTTTTCGTTTTTCAAAACTCTTCAAAAAATGAATATTGTCTATTATATTTTCCAGTACATTCATGCATGGGTGTAGTGATTTCCCATACGACACTCAATGCGTGAGTATTGTCCAGGTGCAGCACATGTCTCAGAGGGATATGCCAAATCTTCTACGCCTAGCCTTGCTATGGTTCTATATTTAGCCCATTTCCATCTGCTACTTTCTACAATCCCAGCATTTTTATTTCTCCTTGAAACTTCCGTCACGATGTTTCATGACATTCCCCCAGCCTGCAAGTTCCATTGGGGCTGACAATACATTCCCCACTTTCCGTAAAGAAGCCCTACATCTAGTAAAGCACCCGGTAACCCCCTTACACCTCATCTTCAGTTTCTAGTCCAACGTAGGTTTATGCTTTTGTCTTAAGTGTCTACCATGGGAGTGTACCACCCAATAGGGTGCCGACTTCTCAATCAAACACACCAAACCACTCTAGGACAGTCTATGTAAGAGAAAAATGAAAAAATCTTATATAAGAGTAAAACTTTTCTATACTATAAACTCTTCCATACTAGAAATTCTCCATATCAATAGGTTGGATTTTTGGTGTCTTGATTCAACAAGACTAAGCACATAGTCTTGGTGCGGTGTCCAAATATGTATTAGGTCCTATATATGTAGAATACCAAGCCACGTAGTCTATATAATACATTGAAAAGTTTTCAAGTATTAAGAGTCATTTGAAAGGAAGCAATCACGATTAGTATTTTTTTTTTGCCAAATTTCAAATTTTTATGTTCGTGTTTTTTTTGAACCTAGTATTCATTCCCGTGAAAATATGGAAAATGATAATTCTGACCTACACATCCAGGAAAGAGCAAAGGTGTTCACTAAAAAGGTTGGAGTTTAAATTCAAACTGGTTGAGAACTGGAAATATAGTGAGAACGTATACAAATGTAATATTTCATGTTTCTACGGATGATTATGGTTCTGGTCTGGGAAAGTTCTGCGGTGAATGGGTATACTGGTCAGTGATTATGGTGCGCCTTCTGCAAGTAATTATGGAGCGCTTTTGGCAGTGTGGATCTAATTCCAGTGCGAAATCTTGTAGATCAGCACATGAACTGCATTCAAGGAAGCGGCACCCGGTGGACTGTAGATTAACCATGGTGTAATGTCCAGTGGACAGTTCCTCAAAGACACTGCCCTCATAGTCTCGTCAAGATATGTAAGTACTTCTCCTGACGTGTTTACTTCAAGAGAGGAGTAGGTGCTTACAGAGTCCATTGGAGTAGTGGTGGGTCTGGCTTTAGGAGGCGTGCTTGGGATACCTCAGACAGATGAATTTTGATTGAGTCAATTAAAAAAGATGGTCATGGTCCAGACTCCCTTATTGATCTGGGGTCTACCTCCACATTACCGGCGGTTGTAGTAATTACCGGGTACATATGAAAAAGAGGTGCTATGTTACCGTTTTTCAAATCTGGCACTCTAATGCGGGGTTGGCCTCCAATTTAGTGCGTATGCACCCTGACTTTCGCGCACCCTTATAATAATATGCGAGTTCGCATATACCATAATTTTGCGCATAAGGTAGCAAAATATTATAAGTTGATGCGAATTCTAAAACACTCTTAGAATACCCTAAGTTAAGACAACCTGACAGTTCAAAAAAAAGTCGTCCGTAACAGAAGCCTTTATGGCCAAGTTGGTAAGGCACCTCACTAGTAATGAGGAGATCGTCAGTTCGAATCTGGCTGAAGGCATTTATTTTTTTTCTCACTACTCCTCTTGCACCAGATCTCTCGCCAGTTACTTCATATCTCATTCTTCTTTTTTTAAATACTACAGAGACAACACTCTCTGTATACGCTCTAAACTCTCCAAAGATACTGGTATTCATCATAGGTATTTATTGAATATTCACTACTCTCCACCCAACCCTGCAGAAAGAGCCAAGAACCCCATTAAAGCATACTTAAAGTACACGTTTTCAGTGAGAAGAATGGTCACGTATCCAAGTTTAGGGAAGTAACCCTTGACGGTGCCCACCAAGTCATTTTGTTGATTCAAATAGTTTTGTTTGCGCGAGTAAAGCAGAAGGTCATCCTGGACGTTATTGTCACCCTTGGTGAGTAAGAGCTGCTTGTCAGCATTGTGATGCTCTCTCAACACACGGTGGACAATCGGAATGGACTTGCCCTTGATTTCGTAAACCACCACATCACCCACACGGGCACTCAGGTCTCTGTTCCAAAGAAACAAAATGTCTCCTCTCTGGAAGGCCGGTTCCATGGAGCCAGACAAGACAACAACAATGGGCGAGTGGGAGTAGGCAATGACGCCCAAAGTTTTCCAGGCCACAAAAGCCGAGGTGAAGACGTAGGCCAAGCTCAAGAACTGGGTGATTTGTTGGCGTAAGTTCATTTGGAGCCTCGGGTTGGAGAAGTGCTACGTCGTGAGTATTGACGTGGACTTGAGAACCTCGCGGTCTCTGCAGGAGTGAACGTGAGCGTGAGCACTCGGCCGACACTTCAGGTCCCATAGCCTACGAGGCAAGACAGAAAAGACGAAAAAACAAATAACAAGAAGACAAAAAGACAGAAAAGTAATAAAGAGAGAAAGGCAATAAAGAGAGAAAAGCAATAAAGAGAGAAAAGCATTAAAGAGAGAAAACCAGACGTGTATACAGAAAAAAGCAATTTTAACAAGGCATTCTAGGTGTTGCGACCTCTTGGCTGTGCTATAGCCTCACTCACATCTCAATCACATTTATACATATGTATATCTACCATTCGCAGTGTAGGCTGTGGAAGGAGAAACCCGCGAATCGACCAATAAGCCACACACTCTCAGCCTGGAGAGCAGTAATGAATACTCTGTCCATACCAAAAAAAAAGCAGCCTATTAGAGTAGTAATGCAAACAAGGGAAAGAAGCAAAGGAGTAAAAGAAGTCAAAACATGCAATAAAATCAAGTAGGACAGTTTTCAAGCACCCATGAAAAAGGAGGGTTCATGGGCAGGTGTGAGGAAAATAGGCTGAACAAGAGTGGAGCGGCAGTGCGCGCAGGCCTGAGCCAAAACAATAACAAGAGCCACCTTGAGCCATTGTTCCTCCGTCCCTTCCCATCGTGCATAATATACGACTCGCCCGCCATACACATCTCTGTTTTCCAGATCGTGCTTGGTTATTCCTGCAGCCTTATAGCCTTATCAACCACAACCGTCCATGGGTGCTTTTGACAATGGCTCTTCCATGGAGGGCGATGTCTACGTCCAACGGCTAGCCACTTATATCCGGCGCAACGAGGAGGCCTTGGCCAATGGGCTTCTTTGCTACTCCAAGGTCCGGAGCTCCACCAAGGTCAAACCTTTGAGACCAAGCCTCACCACCCACCACCTCTACTACATCTTGGAGCGCATTGAGAACTCGGCCATGGATGTGGACGTGGGGCCTTTGAATGTGAAGCTTGACAACCCAAACCATGAGCCCACCTTCATATCTTTCATGGCCAACAACGCCCGGTCCCAGCGCAACTTCGAGAGTGACGCCAAGTCCATAACCTCCATCAACTCCATGAAGTCCATGGTGTCCAGTGCTTCCGTGTACTGGATGTCGTTTTCCTTCAGCAAGGACCCGCGGGTCATCCAGAAGGACGTGAAATACTTGTACCTGTCCTTTACGAAAATACCGTGTTTGATATTGAGCCCTCACACCAAGGTCAATAGTATCAGTGGCTATGAGGAGTACCCGTGTGACACCTCCGTGCCTCTTAAGATGTTCAAGAATCTCCAGGTGCTTGAGCTAGTGGAATATGAGCCTAACGAGGTCTTTGGATGGCACCAATTGAGCGAACGCTTACGCATCTTGATTGTTAGGAACACAAAGGTCTCCGACCTTGCAGAGATCATCATTTCTCTTGTTCATGACGACGAGAACGGACGGTCGTCCTTCAATATGGGGCGCCAGAGCAAAAAAGCCATTGAAAACCATGCTGTCGACCTGCAATTGCCTACTTTTTTGACCCAACACCGCCGCAGAGCCATGACCGCCTCTGCAACCTCTGCATCCACGCCTAATATCCGCAAAGACTTCTACGAATCCAACCACGAGTTTGAGGCCCCCGAATCGGACCATAATACGTTGCAGGACAACAAATGGTTTCATTTGAAGCAGCTCACGGTCACTGAGGGCTCCATCACCCACATTCAGCCCCTTGTTTTCAAACCTTTAGTCAACCTCGTCAAGTTAAACTTGTCGAACAATCTATTGGAGGAGGTTCCGCTTGGGCTCGAGCAGCTACGTAACATGAAGTACCTTAACTTTTCGGACAATTACATCACTTCCTTGAAAAACCTTCCGCGAAACATGAACCACCTCGTCACCATCAATTTCAACAATAACAAGCTTGACAATCTAGAGGGACTCGAAAACCTATGTCTGATCGAGAAAATTGACTTGCGCAGAAACAAGCTCTCTGATATGTCTCTGCTTGTTCCACTCCTCAAACAGGTGTCAGGCAAAAACTCAAAGCTAAATAATATCTTTATCTCCAGCAACAAGCTACCTAAGACATATCGCATTGAACTTTTCAACTTGTTCAACGGAGTCAGGCCTAAAAACCTTATAAAGATTGACGACTCGCGACCAGGTTACTTTGAAAGCGCTATGTTGCTTGATCCAGAGTCCGCTAGGAAACAGTATGAAAAGTACATGCTGCTTTCAGCCAAAAGCCTGGATGCTTTTGCTGTGGAACCCATGACCAAAGCCCTAAAGTTGCGGTCTGAAAATGGCAATGCAGTGCAATTACCAAACCATGGGGATGGTCAGAAGAATCTTCCTAGGACTCCAGAAAAACCAAGAAGAGGCCATGCATATTCTAAATCCACCGGAGATGTATTGGACTCTATCTCGCTGTTGTCAATCCATGATCTAGAACTCACGATCAGTAGCAGAAAGCATAGCAGTGTTATGACTACAGCATCTTCAACATCGGCCAACTACACACAACCGGCCGTGGCTTCGGAGAACCTGCTGCTCAGTGGGCCTTCCAGCCCCTCAATCAAGGCAGGCCACAAGCCCGTCAAGCCATTACTCCCGAATCAAAACTTGTGCAACCATTCTTTGAGTCAGCCCAAGCTACCTCCCATGGTCAGACAGCTACTGTCTCCCATGATACACCAACACAACAATGGGTCGAATTCGACTCTACGCAGTTCCAGCACCATGACAAGACTAGATTTTGATTCATCTCCAATCAACGGTCTTGCACCTAACGTCATCACTGCTGTGCAGGTGCAGGTCGAGGGCTTTCAATAACAGAGGCATGTGTGAAATCAGTGCATTGTATGAGTATCAGTGCATTGTATGAGTATCAGTGCATTGTATGAGTATCAGTGCATTGTAGGGTAGAGCAAGTGAGCAATGCGAGTTTTGTGGCTGCGAAGCACAAACGAGGCTGCAAATGGTCGCATCATATTTAGTCCATTGAATCCCTCTGTAACTCAAATTTGGCAAACCCCCTGCAAAACCCATTGGTGCTCAAATACGAAGTTGGGAAACAAGAAGAAACAGCAAATTCAATGAGAACATATTTCCTTCTCCATGTGCTTTGCTTCGCCAGCACGGCCATGCTGTTGAAAGTTGGTGATATCCTGGAACATCTAGACTTTACTGCCAACGAGACACGGCACGAGCTTAAGAAGAGAGGCTTCCACGAGGAAACGCCTCTTTTGTACGTGGCCGAAAATGACGTGCTGGAGTACTATTGGCTGACTCCTTACTACCCAAGTCGTATGTATATAAGACCTTTTTCTGTGTAACTTAATCTAACAAACAGCTTTGGGAGGACGCATTGAAGGGGCGTGGCAGAAGGCGTACCAGAAGGTGCGCAAGCTCGTGGAGAAAATGTCTGTGCCCGAGAAAGTCAACATCACCACAGGAACTGGATGGGGCTCGGGACCTTGTGTGGGAAACACAGGCTCAGTTCCCAGGTTGGGTATCCCGAGTCTCTGCTTACAAGATGGGCCCAATGGTGTCCGATTCACCGACTTTGTGACCCACTTCCCCTCGGGCTTGGCCTCAGGTAGCACTTTCAACAGGAACTTAATGAAGCTCAAAGGCAAGGCTCTTGGCAGAGAGTTCAGAGAGAAGAACGTGCATATTGCTTTGGCACCTGCAGTTGGTCCCCTTGGGTCCAAGGCCCAGGGAGGCAGAAACTGGGAAAGTTTTGGTGCTGATCCCTATCTCCAAGGCGTGGGTGGAGCTCAGCAGATCGAAGGGATGCAAGAGGAAGGTGTGGTTGCAGTTGCACGGCACTTTGTGGGGAATGAACAAGAGCATTTCCGGCAGGTGGGCGAGTGGGACTCCAATGGGTGGAGCCATCTCAGGTCATCCATCAGTTCCAACATTGGTGATCGGACCATGCATGAAATCTACCTCTGGCCATTTGCTGATGCTGTTCGCGCAGGCGTGGGAGGAGTTCTCTGCTCGTACAACCAGGTCAACAATACCCATTCGTGCGAGAATTCGTACTTGCTCAATTACCTCTTGAAAGAGGAGTTGGGGTTTCAGGGCTTTGTGGTTTCTGACTGGGGAGCACAGCATTCTGGGGTATACTCTGCACTCGCTGGCTTGGACATGTCGATGCCGGGGGAAGTGTTTGATGAGTGGCTTAGTGGCAGGTCCTTCTGGGGCCCTTCATTGACCAGAGCCATCTTCAACGATACCATTCCACAGGAAAGACTTGATGATATGGTGACGCGTATCCTTGTGCCATTTTTTGCTTCCAAGTACCTCAGACTACCTTCTGAGGATAGTGTGCCCAACTTCAGCTCTTGGACCTTCCATACTTATGGCCAGCAGTATCCTTACCAGCACTATGGAGCCATTTCCCAGCAGAACTGGCACATCGACGCCAGGTCCAAGTTCTCCGACAACGTCGCACATGAGATTGCAAAGGAAGCCGTTGTGTTATTAAAAAATGCCGGACACCACCTTCCAATCGAGAGGGAGAACGGAGTCCGCAGATTACTTTTGGTTGGAGCAGCCCAGAATGCTGACAGCAGAGGGTTCAATTGCAAGGACCAAAGATGCACGCAGGGAATGATAGTTTCCGGGTGGGGATCAGCAGCAATCAACAATCCCATTGTGAGTACACCATACCAGGCAATCCAGGAACGGGCCGAAGAGCGGAGAATTATTCTTGATGTTAACACCAACAACTGGGATCTCGCGCATATTGAGGAGCAGGCTGATTACGCAGACATGGCAGTTGTGATGGTCACTGCTCATTCGGGAGAAGGCTACATTGAGGTGGATGGAAATTATGGTGACCGAAAGAATGTCAGTTTGTGGAACAATGGAGACGAGCTTGTGTTGAGTGTGGCCAACAGATGCAAGAAGACCGTGGTGGTCGTATCTGCTGTTGGACCGGTCGATATGGAGAGATGGATAGAGCATGAGAATGTAGTGGGAGTTCTCTACACTGCACCCTTGGGCCAGTTCAGTGGAGAAGCCATAGCAGAGGTGCTCTTTGGCGAGGAAAACCCTTCGGGCAGACTTCCCTTCACCATCTCCAAGAAACTCCAGCACTACGTGTCTATCATCGATTCTCTTCTGGATGGAGACGAGCCACAGGATATCTTCGACCGGGGAATCTACCTTGACTATAGGTTTTTCGACAAGCACGCCATCAAGCCCAGGTATCCGTTTGGCTTTGGGTTGTCGTACACGAAGTTCCTGGTACACAATCTCCGGATCAAGGAGTTGAACTCGCCCACAGAGTACCTCTTCACGCCGCCCGATTATCTCTCCGTCAACCCTTCGGTGGAAGATGATATCTGTGATCCCGAAGAAGCATTATTTCCATACGAGGAGTTCGACACCGTGCCAGGATTCATCTATCCCTACTTGTATGACGAGAAGGTGCGGCTTCTAGACGACGACGAAAGCTTTGAGTACCCAAGTGGATACCGGCCCAACCACAGAAACTCACCTCCGTTGGCCGGCGGTGGAGTGGGAGGCAATCCTGCGTTATGGGAGGAAATCTACGAGATTGCCGTACAGATCTCCAACGACGGAGCGGTCTACGGAGGCTACGTGTCGCAGTTGTACATCGAGTTCCCCAACACCATAGTGCCGTCCCCTCCCAAGGTGTTGCGTGGGTTCGAGAAGGTGTTCTTGGATGCCAAGCAGTCGATCGGCATCAAGTTCAAGCTCTTGCACCGGGACTTGAGCATCTGGGATACAAAGAGCCAGCAGTGGGTAATCCAAACCGGAACATACAAGGTGTACGTGTCCAGCTCCAGCCGCAAAACAGAGCTTGTGGGAGAAATCGACATTGGCAGCTGAGCGTGGCTGCGAATGGTTGCACATGTGTCTGGGGTAAACGCGAAGTACGCGACTGCTCGAATTACAAACAAACAACGAAAATTCCTTCCTGTAGTACACACCGCATCCTCTGCTGGCGGGCTTAAGCATCCATGGCGCCCAAAAGAAGCTTGGCTGAGAAGTATGCCCAGAGCCGAAGAGAAGCACTTTCCAATCCCAAGCCGTACTTGCGAGACTGGCCCCGAAATCCGTCGACTGCTACTACTGATCCCAGCCCCACCTTACACAGCCTTAAGCTGACATACCCCCAACTGTCACTTGGTGAACAGACTCGACAGTCGCTTAGTGAAAAGTACGATACCTACCAGCGACGGCGATCCACCAGCTATGGCACTGGTTATAGGCTGAAGAACGACTATGGCCAGAATTACAATTACCATCAGAAAGGTCCTTTCAACTATGGGCCGAAAAATGATCTAGAACCTACAAGAAATACTTATGAGCGAAATACTTATGGACAGAATGAATATGGAAGAAGTGATTATGGGCGACATACTTATGGACAAAGTGATTTTGGGCGAAACTATGAACAAAAAAGCAATCTGTCCCTTTTCGAATCTATAAAACCACAGAGTGGAACGTCCAGGGTGTCCAAACCTAATAGCCAGAAGCCTAAAGGCCTCTTGGGCCGTGTTAAGACGTTTCTCAACAACTTCAACCTCGATGCACTCGACTCCTCCAGCTACAAGCCGCTCGAGAAGTCCATCTCGTCGTTGGCCGAGCCCCTGCAGGAGCTTTTCCGTGCAGTGCCCACGTCGTCGGTGGCTCCTGAGACCGTGGACTACAATAAGATCTTTGAGCTTCGAGACTCCAAGCGGCAATTGGAAATTGATGAAGTCACACACACAATAGAGCAGCGCCGGGCTCGCGAGCAGGAGGCCAAGCTCGACAGGCTCCGGGACTCGATGCAGCAGAAGCTCGAGACCGAGCTAGCGAAACGGCGCGAGGCTGAGGCCGACTACGAGCGCAAGTTGTACCTTCTCAAAACGGACTTCGAGTCGCGGATCTTCTCCATTGAGGAGCGCATGGAGGCCATGAAGAGCGAAGCAGAAGAGCATAGCAGGGTGCTTCGAGCACAGAGCTCCGCGGAGTTGATGGAGCAGAAGGAGGCCTTGTACATGAATCAGATCGAGTCCTCCACGAAGATCCGCAACTTGAACAGCCTCATTGAGGAGAAGGATAAGGAGATGCAACGGATGAAGGAGAAGTTGGAGGAGTTGAGTCGATCCTCAAGCAAAGCACATACACAGGACAATGAACTAATACGGTCTATTTTGAATGGAGAAACGAAAGAAGGCGAAAAGGGAGGAGTTGAAAGGGATGGGGAAAGAGAAAGGGAAGGGGATGGTGAGAAGGCAAGGGAAATGGATTATGAGAAGGAAAAGGGCGCCGAAAGGAATGGGGGTCTAGGACAGAAAGAGAAGACTTCCTTTCATACAGAAAGCTCTTTCCAAAAAGAGGCACAGGAAAATGAAATGGAAGTCATACATTTCTACGAGGCGTTGCAGAAGTCACCCGATACCGTGGAAGAAAACGGACGGCTTCATATGTTGGGCAACAGGACACTTTCCATACGAGTGGAGCAGCTCTTGCAGGCATTGGATGCCAAGGCGGAGCCGCACCAGATGGACAGCCAATTGGACGATTACGAACGGTATTTTGACAGCTGCAGAACCATCAAAAACAAGGACCCGCAGCATTTGCGCCAGCTCTACCAGAAGCAAAGTCTCGATGACATGGAGAACTATTTCCTAGAGATGGTGGCCTTGACCAAAGCAAAGGTGCTGCAGGGCAAGGCTCGCATGCGGCACTTGGACCGGCGCATCCAAGGTCACAAGTCGTCGGCCTTGACGCTCAAAAAAGCCAACAAAATGGCCTCCGATTTGGAGGCCCGCACCCGTATTCTTGTGCAATGCAAGCAGAACACGGGCCTTCTTGTCCGGCTCGAAGAAATGTTGCAGAAGATCTCGGATGTGCGAGTACTTTTGAAGTCAACCAATCCAGCCTACTAATGTATTATAGCGTGGGAGCCATCCAGATTCCATATTAGAGATGATAGATAACAGAAAGATTAATAAAATTAATGAACTGAAAGTAAACAGACCGGTAGACCGCTTACTATGTCACGTTACCATTTACCATAGAACGGTTCAGTACAGTACGCATCATGGTATAAGCCATTCAATGCAATACGTTAATCCTACCAAACAGATGTACTAATGTATACCTCAGTATAGTCAATAATACATTCAATGCCACTATGGCTGTGAATCGAATCCAATACCACCATGGTGTAGAATAATCCAGGCAAATAAGGCCGTATTAAGTTATCTCTATTCGAAAAGGAGGAATCTGAGCTGCTTAAATATTTTTTCAAGAGAAGGGGTGGCTGGTGGATGGCTAGTTAAAGACCTCATAGAATGGATGTTAGTATCAGGACGAGAAGCTTCCTTATACCTCAATATCTATAAGATTACCTATGTTGGATCTGACAGAAATGCTCTTGAATATCATGGTCAGCACACTCTATATGTTCTTTATAAGTTTCCAGATCATCATAGGCTTCATAATGTCTCTATAGGTAATGCCTGCAGTGGATCTAACACTACAGTGTTTTTCGAAACTGTTCAAACCCGCGTCATAAAACAATTCAAACCACACTAGCAAAATAACAAACCAATAACTCAAAAGGTTTCGTAGTCCTTCTACTTCAGTTCCATGTATTTTGACCCTTGATTGATATTGCAAGACCCCCAAATGTACTCTATATCAGGCAATCCTCCAGATTCAACATTTCAGAATCTTGAATTCTAATGAAAGTTGGTGTGAGCATTTGGTTTGAAAGATTATGCGAAGAAGTACGAAACATTTTGCTGTGTTGGTTTGAATGGTTTTCAAAAACACTGTAACAGATTTTTTAATACTAGATATTCTTTAGAATTAGGTTAAAGTTAGGTATAGATTCCTTAAAAAAATGGGACCAAGTTTCTCTGTAAAATGATTGCCTCTGTATAAAATACTCTGTATAAAATACTCTGTATAAAATACTCTGTATAAAATACTCTGTATAGAATTCTCTGTAGAGTATGGCTTGGGGTAGCGAGCATAGATCAGCGAGGGCATCGATCAGCGAATGGAATGTATCTATTATAGACTACGTAAAATGACAGAGTATGTATGAATGACAGAGTATGGATAAATCACAGAGTATGGATAAATCACAGAGTATGTGTAAATTACAGAGTATGGATATATTTATGGTGTATGTCTATGTTCGTGTATGGGTATAGATGCGACGGTGATGGTGAGGGAGCTGCTTGACTGAGTGCAACTTGATGAGAGGAAACGCGCATTACGCGTGCACGCGTCCCCACTGCTTACTCTTCCACCATGGCCCCCACGCTACTACCCGTCCGGATCCAACCGTCCAATATCCGGCCCATCGCCTATAGAATCCTCTCGAAGAAGCATGGACTCAACATCCAATCAGATGCGTTGGTGGTGCTCACCGAGGCCTTCAGCTCCAGGTTCGGCACCGAGTGGAGAGGCCCCAAGGGCCAGAAGTTCTTGGAGGACGTGGCCAAGACCTGGAAACACCAGGACAGGGGCTTATTTATTGATGGTGCAGGACTCACCCAGGTGATCAATGAGTTGTCCAAGGACTCCAAGATCGACAAGTCGGACCAGCCGGCCAGGGCTTCTAGACTGGATACTATAGCTGACAACACCACAGATGAAGTACAAGAGGCCATGAACTGGCGACACTTTGTGAGGTTTGTTACTCCCGATACTCAACCTGCATTTGTTTTTGATAAGATCCGGAAGCAGTTTTCCCAGAGAGATGTGGCAGGCAAGAAGTTGAGTCTGTCTCTACAAAGTGCCATCGAGTACTTCAACCAGCGATATTACCTTATGATGGACCGGTTGAGCCGAGACGAGCATTTCCAGAAAATGTCTTTTTCCAGCATTGCTGCCATCAACAACACCTTGAATGAACGCAAGGCTGGCTTCGAAATCACCCTCATCAAGAACGTCTTGGGCCGGGACGGAAGCAAGTTCTCGTTGTTTGGCCTCTTGTCTCGGAATGCAAACGGCAACCTTACTTTGGAGGATAGTTCCGATTACATCGAGTTGAACGTTTCCAAGGCCAATAAAATGGATGGCTCATTCTACTGCACTGGCATGTTCGTGATCGTGGAGGGTATCTACTCTGCCTCGGGAGGATCCATGGGAAACGATGCCAATTTGATCAGTGGGTGTTTCTACGTGTCGAATATAGCTCAGCCTGCTGCCGAAAGAAGAGACGTAGCTCTCGATGCTTATGGCCATTTGGACTTTATGGGAATGCACGTAGAACCCAAGTCTGCGAGCAAAGCTTTGGTCAAGATCGACCGCCGGTTGCAGAAGAAGTTGACGGCGTTGGAGAAGACATTGGAGGGACACCGTGTTGTTATGCTTGGTGCCAATGTGTACCTCGACGACCCGAAGATCATGCTGGGTTTACGTAAGTTCTTCTCCAAGCTCGAGGACGAGATCCAGGAGGAACAGGACTCAGGCAGTTTTGATATACATATTGTGGTTGTGATGGTGGGCTCGTTCACGTCACAACCACTCACGTCTGCCAAGGGCAGAAACACTCTGGTGTCCAATTCCGAAGAGTACAAGAGCAATTTCGATAACTTGGCTGAAATCCTCTCCAAGTGCCCGTTGGTGCTCAACAACTGCAAGTTGCTTTTGATCCCAGGATCCAACGATCCATGGCAATCTACGCAATCGCTCGGCAAACCCAGCTCGTCGGTGTTGCCCCAGACTCCCATCCCCAAGGTGTTTGTCACGAGGTTGGATCGGCTCTTCCCCAAAGGTGGCCTTATTCTCGGGTGGAACCCTATGCGCATCAACTACGTGTCCCAGGAAATTGTACTTTTCCGTGACGACATGATGAATAAGTTGAAAAGGAACGATCTCGTGTTCCAGTCCGACCTCGACCTAGAAAAGATGCAATTGGAGCTCGAGCAGAAGGGCGAGGATCAGGAGGTGGCCAACCTCGTGGGCGATGGAGTACACCTACTGTCCAAGGTCAAACAGTCGCGGAAATTGGTCAAGACCATCTTGGACCAGGGAAATTTGCAGCCGTTCTCCAAGGACTTGCGGGTGATCAACCCAAACTACCAGAGCGTGATGCGCATCGAGCCGCTTCCCACCACCATAGCATTTTTCGACACCAGGTTCGAAAGCTTCGAGGTCACTTATAATGGCTGCAAGGTCAGCAACGTGGGCAACCTCATTGGTAACCAAAACTCCCGCAGCTTGAACTACGCAGAGTACCGGCCCTGCAACAAAAAGTACACCTACAAGAAGTTGCATTTCTGATCACAGCATACCCAATCCTCATAGCCATTTGTCATTTGCATGGTTGTCATTCGTCCATTATCCTGAATTCTCGTTTAAGTCTGAATATGAATGTGGAGTGGTCTGAATGCTTACTACCCAATTGAGAATTCAATAGGTATAGACTATTACCAGTCACCAAACGAAACCAAAACAAGCTGCAACATACAAACACGCCAAATGAAACCAAATCAATTGAATTTTAATAAGTCCGGAACAAAGACAAGCAGAAAAAAAAAAAGAAAAGCTCATGATCTATGGCGTCATGTGAGCACATTGATAGTGCGAAGCATCTTTATGCGGTCTCACACTTCCCCGCTTTTTGTTAGAACAATGTGGTATGGACAATCCACTTGTACAGACCGAGTGATCCAATGAAGGGCCGCCGGTGAATAGCGCATTGTCATGTGAGGCTGGCTCACTGAATGTGTATTGTGCTTCCAAGACCGGCACAATGGTGATGTCCATACTACGCTGACACTACCAATAAGCATTGCAGTCCTACATTTTACTACTTCGTCACAATATGTGATCCTGATATACACACTAATGGCAACTGGACAACCAGACTAGACTATAGTGCACTACTGTAGTACTGCACTGGGGCACTGTACTACACTACACTACTATAGTGTGCCATTACACCATATTAAGCAGTAAAGCAGTAAACCACTTTACTGTAATTTACGACACTGGATTATACTGTATTTTAACTATACTCTACTGTTAGTCTGCACTCTAATTATGGAGCCAGGAATAGAAGGAGCCCAACGGGATTTATATATACTAGTATGGTGCTATCACTAATAGTGCACTTCTATGGTACTACTAATAGTGCACTTCTATGGTACTACTAATAGTGCACTTCTATGGTACTACTAATACTGTACTACTATGGTACTACAAACTACGGTACATTATAGTACACTATACTACAGTGTTATTCAAAAAGATTCAAACCAACAAGATTAAATGATTCAAACCACACTAGAAAAATTAAAGAAACCAGTAATTCAAAAGTGTCGTACCCGTGTCACTTCAGTTCCGTCCTTCTTAACCCTTGATTAATATTGAAAGACTCCCAAATGTCTAAAAATGTCTCCCAAATGTACTAAATATGAGGCAAGCACCCAGATTTAACATTACATCAATTGAATGCTAATGAAAGTTGGTGTGAAACATTACGCCATTTGGTTTGAAAGACTTTGTAAGGAGTACGAAACATTCTGTTGCGCTGGTTTGAATAATTTTCAAAAACACTATACATACCACACTATTACACCATGGACTGCTATGATGCAATTATACTCTTCACATTGAGGGTCATTAACCTAGTTATAACAATTCTTATTCATCATTCTTTGGACCAATTGTTGAAGGTAATTTTTAGAAAGCGTAATAAAGTGTATACCATCGAAGGCCACAGTGCACAACGATTTTATGTAGAACATAGTGGCAGGTATATAGTGGAAGTATATTGTAAAAGTATATAGTGGAAGCATATAATAGAAGAAGAATGGAAGTATATAGTGGAGGTATAATGGAAGTATATAATGGAGGTATAATGGAAGTATATAGTGGAGGTATAGTAGAAAGTATAGTATAGAAAATGTATACAGTAAACAAGATGAACAATAGTGTTACTTCAAACACTCTATTTACCATGTATTCGACAATGTTCCCCAGAGAGAGGAACCGGGCTACTAAGGAGTTGAAAGTGGGGCTTCTGGTCAACCAATTGTGCCCAGGTGTAAGCAGGAAACCCTCCACATTCCACCCGGGTACCTCGTGCAATGGTGATTGAGGAGACAGAGTTACACTCAGCTAACCTCACCTCACCTCTAATTTAAGTACAAACAATCGTGCCATATAGTGATGTACAGTGGACATGGGGGTAACCAACAGTAGTTAGTCTCCACCCAGTCCAGACTACACCACCCAGTCTACACGCACTATACTCGTATCCTCTATTCCACTACTCCATAGTACACCACTACTCCATAGTACACCACTACTCCATAGTACACCACTATCCTCCATCTCTATCACATACTCTAGTCCATACTCACTACTATAGTGTAGTCTTCTACTGTAGTCACTTATTCTTGTTTCTTCTAATCTACTCCCTTACACTCCTATGTAGTACACATTTACCATGCTCATTCTCTCGACCTTTTTCGACTACACTGTTACATACCCATACACTCAAATTCCACACTCACCACACTCACTCCGCTTAACTTCTCAATACCCATTACTTTACACTCCACACTCACTACTCACTCACTACTCACTCACTCCACACTCACTACTCACTCACTGTTCTCCACACTCACTGTACTCCACGCACTATACTCTACACATGAAGTATTTTACACTACTTTATTACACTCACTCTACTCACTACTACACTCCACACTCATAAACCACACTCCTCACTCATAAACCACACTCCTTATCTACTACACTCGTTATAACCCCTAAATTAACCATGATCACCACTAATTTACAAACATTCAACAAGCTAAATAACTTCTACAATTGTGTTCGTGTGGGGTACTGATGTTTGGTATGTGCTTGGCCCTCTATAGTGCACACCAGGTGTAGATGCGCAGTCGTACTACTCTACACCCCAAACCCACACCACCATGACTGGCTTCCTCAGAGACCTCCATGTGGAGTTCATCAAGAACTTGGACTCCAAGCTCGCGCAACAGTCGTACGAGTACTGGCTCCTGGAGCATCTTCGCATGAACGGCTTGTACTGGGCCGTGATGGCCTTGGATACGTTGGGGTCGTTGGCCACGCTTCCCAAGGACGACGTGACCCGCTATGTTCTTTCGTGTTTTGACAAGGAGAAGGGTGCCTTTGCAGCGTTTCCTGGCCACGATGCCCATGTCTTGACCACCCTCTCTGCTCTTCAAATCCTACTCATCTACGATAACATGGACCAATTGGACCAGGCCAAACGTGCCCAGATCGTGCAATTCGTCAAGGGCCTACGCCAGAGTGACGGGTCGTTTGCAGGCGACGAATTCGGCGAAATCGATACTCGCTTTGTGTTCGTGTGCCTCTTTATCTTGACGGTCTTAGGCCACATGACGCCTGAAATCGCAACGGGCGCCGAATCCTTCATTCTCAGCTGCAAAAACTTCGACGGCGGCTTCGGCATGTTCCCGGGTGCAGAGTCCCATGCGGCACAGGTGTACACATGTGTGGGGGCCTTGGCTTTATGTGATAGTATAGAGTTGGTGGATGCTCAGACGGCTTCCTGGCTAAGTGAGAGACAGGTGATTGGCTCGGGTGGCTTTAATGGTCGCCCGGAGAAGTTACCCGACGTGTGTTACAGTTGGTGGGTGCTTCTGAGTCTTTCGGTGCTTGGGAAGGCGGACTGGATCAGTTATGATGCTTTGGAGTCCTTCATTTTACTGTGCCAGGATCCTGATGCCGGAGGTTTTGCTGACCGGCCCGATAACCAGACGGACATCTACCATACGTGTTTTGCCATTGCAGGCTTGGCATTGATGTTCCCTGAAAAGTACGCCATGAAGAAAGTCGACCCGGTGTTGTGCCTTCCTCAGAGTGCATGTGCACAGGTGCTGTTCTACAAGAAGTAGTAATATCATCTCATGATATCATATTTTGTTCCGTCACAAGCCGTAGCTAGTGCGATACGAATGCTATTAATTCAAAGGCTCGTTCCAGATCCTCGAGAATTCTTCAAAGTGGTCGATCTCCTCATTGGAGAATTCGATGACCCGACCCTCTCGTTTATTCGACTTCGTCAAAGGTCCTTCCTTGTAGTAACCTCCAAGCAGCGAATACGCACACCAACAGTAGTTGTGGCAATAGTTCTTGGAGGACCAAGGAATCTTGGGCTCGTTTTCGACATTGTCCTTGATATTCTCAAACGGCGTGATTGGAGGAGGAATAATAGCATGTCTAATCTTTAATGGCGCAGCGAAGAACTCCTTGAATTCTTCCAATGTTTTAAGATTGGTATATCTGGTTCCGATTTTGAATTCATCTTCAGCATTCATCTCTTCAAGCTCTCCACAGAATTGGAATCCTGAGTTGAACCATATCAAGTGGTCGTCCTCGTCGCTGATATGTGCAGGATGATTGGAGCAGATTTCTTGGGAATGGAAGCTCTGCACTTTATTCACATCCTTGTGACGTTCGGTTTCAGGCGTCAACTCTCCAATGGCTGCGGCAGGGTTACCGTTGAACGCATAGTTTTCGTCTCCGACTAACGCAAGCGACGTCCAGAAATGTTCCTTGTCTCCGTAGAAGGAGCCCACAATGGGTCTGTAGAAATTCATAATGGACATCATAAATGGCTGCATGAAGTGTCTCCTTCTGTTAATGACAACCAACCCACTCTCCATGTAATGACTGAGGCCATGCATGAACTCATTACCCAAGGTCAAATTTGAGGTTTGTGGGATATTGAAGAAGATGGAGTCTTCAAGCGATGGGAGCAATTTCTTGAGGAGAACAGTATCACTTGCAGATCTGTACTGAGTGAACATGCGGTCTCTGAAGAAAAAAGTGCCTGTGTCCCTGTATTTTTTGTGGTTGAAGAAGTAGTCTGGTTCCTTCAATGTCACGCTATCAGCATCTAATAGAATAAACTCTTCAAATGAGTTTAACATACAAGCAAGGATTTTGTTGGAAAAACCATTGAACTTCGAGAGGTTTTCCGTCTCAATGGATCTGGCCGCATTGACAAACCAGATATCTTGTTTTGGGTAGCCATGGAAATCCGTTCTTCCGGTTTTGATGAGCTCGTATTGCGAAGCTTCCGATAATCCGGTGTGATACACCACCTGGATGGGGTACTGGTTTCCGTGGGCTCTCAAGACTCTAATCAAACGACATGCTTTAGGGACAAACTCATCGGAAATGGTCATGACAATACCCCTTCCATTCAAGCGGGCCTTGAAGTCCTTCAAGAAGCTGGTGCCCTTGTCCTCGTAAGCATAGTCTTTTCCTGGGAAAATGGCGGTTTCACTGTTCCAATGCTTGAAAATTGGGTACTTGTGGGTGAGAAATGGGAAGATCTTCTTTTCCGCACTCTCAACGCCCACCTCGCCCGCTAAAAACCTGGCCTGACCTGCTTCGGTCTTTTCATCCCGGATATAGGTGACTTCTTTATTCAAGAAATCCCGTTGCCTTTTGACAAACGTCGTATCACTGGGCTCTGTCTTCATGAAACATTTGTCAAATACTCTGACATGAGCCACGAAATCGTGCAAAGTCCGTTCCATGTCAAGAGCACGAGCCTTCAGGACCTCGAAGTCCTTCTCGATCTGCTCATCAGTATGCTTTTCGGGAGGAGTCTCACCCTTTTTCTTCGCTTCCTCGATTTTTTTGTCGTCTTCTTTGTTAATTTTCGTCTTGTAGGCCTTGAGGGTGAACTCCTTGGAGTACAGCACATCGGCATTGGGGTTCACGGACCATTCGGGGTCATTCAACGAGAGAATTTGGAAGTAAGCATTACATCTATCCTGGAACGAGTTGTGGCGCAAGAAATCGTACATGTTTTCCTGATCCAAGATCTCATCGTAGGCGCGGGAGCGCACCTTGTATTTTTGAAGATCCTGGTGCCGTTCGTGGTAGTGAGAGAAAAGCTTCAGTAGCTTATCGGAATTGATGATGACCGAGGATTCGGTGATGATGGGGCCATGGTAGAGGAAGAAGTTGACCATGGAAAAACATAGAAGGACGGCCAAAATCGGGTACTTGCGTTTTAGCAAGGCGTTGTAAAAAACAGACGAGCCCATTGGAAAAAGTGGGTCAAGAAAATCACCCGGATGCAACGGCAGTGGTTAAGGAATGGATGGTTCGATTCGAGAAAGGAACCGAAAAAATGCAACAAGGGTTGGGATTGTGGCAGGTTGAACGCAGCCCCTGAAAGAAAAAATATCGGGGGATCTCAGAAATAAAAGGTGGTTACGTTTATAAATTGACTATCGATGCACTGGCAAAAGAAATCGATAAGAGTGCATGCGGTCATTGTGACAGGACGGCTACATGACTGCGCTGCGACCAGGTTCTCGAGTGGCGCGAGAAATATGGTCTAAGCCTGGCCAATAAGCACAGACCTGAGATTGGCGGAGCTTGGAATGGGGGTAGAATTGGAAGTCATTAAAAAAAGAAACAAAATTAAGACTATTCTAGAGCCCATGGAAGATTTAGAGTTGGGTTCTAGCCACGGACTTCGCCCCCTCAAGCTTCGTCTAACGGCATTGTTTATGTGGTACTCCGGCACAGAAGGCACCGAAAATTATTAGACGCGCTCATCCACACCCACGTTCAGCCATTCCTCAGGTTTCTGGGCACTGCCTTGTTGCGCGGTCGTGCGCCGCAACGACCTTTGCAGACGCATTGTGTCATGAGGATTTTTAGCACTGTTGACATCCCATGCGACGTGTCTAATTTCGGATGCCTGTAGAAGTTCCTGGGCCGGTGCCCGGATACCTCCTGGACTGGCGGGGCTTCGATGCAGGCCCTATGCAACCCTGACCCCATATCCTTCTATATGCTCGTGCGCTCATAGCCACCAATCCCAGCACAGCCAAAAAGAAGCAATGGTCACACGGCCATCCCCTAAAGTACTTGCCTCGCAAACCCCTCAGCTCCGTATCCTGCACGCCCTGTCATACATACTCCTCTCTAGTGGTCATGCAGTCATATTAGGGAAGCTAGAGCACCGAGCACGCCCGGCATAAGAGAACAAAGAAAATATTTTTGCCCCTTTCAATGATAGGCCTAAAAGGCTCTCGCTCCTCAGCATGCCTCATTGTCTACTTTAAAAGATCTGACTCGCTAGGCGCGCACGCGCGCACTCCAAAAGATCACACCACTTTTTGTTATATACATGAACTAGTATCCATCATGACCCTAAAGATCGGCAAACAACCCGACTACTGCAACAACTTTCTTTCTATTTCTGTTTAAGCCCCGATAATCTTAGTCACTTTTTCCCGTTTAACCAGTGAGCTAATTTGTGTCCCCTGCCTCCTGTTCAACGGTATCTCTCCATCCTGGATCATTTGAATTTATCCTCACTGGCCTGTATACCGCTTGCTAACAAGCGAATCCCTTTATACTCGGCTTTCTTCCCCGAACTCCCGGACTTCTTGTTTAACCACCAATGTCCGATCCTGTGGGTTTTGACTTTAACGACACCCTCGACTTCTTGAGCGTGCTCCAAGATTCCGTTCCCTCCTTGCAATCCAGAGACGAATATGCATCCACCTTCTTGGACTCCCAATTGATGCTGTTCAATGAGAACTTGGACTGCTCTCCCGATGCAACCACTCCCGGCGAGTCAAGCAATTATTTATTTGTACCCAACGACTCTCCCCCTTCATTCAACTCCCAAGACGGCCAGGACCGCTCCAATACCAATGTTTCCATGATGACTGATGACGCTACGTTCTTGACTGAGTTCTCCAGCATCCATAGCGGCGTGAAATCCGAACGCAGGTCTATCAATAGCCATTCCCCATTGACCCCTCACCTGTCTTCCAAGGGTCTGACTTATGACAATCAGCCGCAGAACATGTTTAATTCCGGCTCCATGTGTAACCCCTTGATCACCACGCCCCAGAGCAACCCGTTGCGGGGCGGATCTCTGCTTGCTAGTGTTAATGCTTCCAAGAGCCCAGGGGATGATCTTTTCGCAGGAGAAGGTCATTCGGTGGAGAATAGCATGAGCAGCCAGGAATCCAAACTCACTCCCAAGGCAGTGGTTTCCAAGCGAAAAGTGACCAAGGCTCCCAAGAAACTCAAGTTATCGCACAATGTCATTGAAAAGAAATACCGAACGAACATCAACACCAAGATCTTGGAGCTTCGAGATGTGGTGCCTAGCCTCAGGATCAAGGCCAGCAGTCAGAACATGCTGGTGGCTGATTTGGAAGGCTTGACTCCTGCTTCCAAGTTGAACAAAGCCTCCGTGCTCACAAAAGCTACCGAATATATTAAGCACTTGGAGAGCAAGCATGTGAGTCTAGACAATAAGATCGCCGCACTTCAAAACATGATTAGCCAGTCACCTACCGGAAGCATGGATGCCAAGATGCCTATGGCGGACATGATGGGAGATTTGTCTTCTCTGCAACGTTCTGGCTTGTCATCCCAAAGAGGTCAGGGCTTCTATGGTAACACCCCTGTCAACGTGCAATATGCCAACCAATACTCTGACCCTTCGGCTCATACTCAGAACTGTGGCATCAGCAATAGCAATCTCTTTATGGGAGGCTTTGCTACTCTTTTGGGTGCCAATTTTGTGTCGGAGGACAATTTCCGTGGAATGGCTTCACTCCCCTTTTTACCCGCTAGAATGGCTATTTCTCCATCTACCCAAAGCATGTTAGTGGCTAAGAACTTCTTGATGGTTATGGGAGTGCTCAGCATGGCAGTGGCTATCTACAACTTCGTGGCACCCATGATGTCTCGATTTTTCGAAAAAGGCACTTATCAGTTCTCGTTGCAGTGTTTGAAACTGCAACCACTTTCTGCGCCAGAAAAACAATTTGTGCTTGACCATGTTTCGGGTAAGAGAAGAGCCACTGTGTGGTCTTTGATCAGATGCCATATAATCTTGATTGGCAAAGAGAAGAACTTTGAAAATAGTTTTTTGTTGCTTTTGGTGAATTCACTTCTCACCAAGAAGGCCCCAGTCATCTCCAAGCTGTTTTCAGCTGCTGCCAAACTCAAGGTAAAGAACCTCAACAATTTGACATGCAATGAAAAGGACGAAGGGCTTCGAAATTTGAGCAAGTTGACCAAAGAGATGGACGGGCTCAATTTGTTCTACTGTGACAACACGATCTCCAGGTTGTGCAACCTCAGTGACCAAAAATTGATCAACTACAACGTTCGCCTTGTTGAATATTCGCTGGCCTATGTTGATGTGTACTTGAAGAACAAGAACAACTTCTACTCGGTCGTCTTTGGATGGAGAGTATTGGCGATCATCCATAAATTAAACTTGGCATACTTGGACGTGTTGGCTACTCCACAGGAACGGCGGGAGGAGAAGTTAGGGCAATTCACCTTGGATTTGGCCAAACTTGAGAAGTTGCTCGGCAAAAGCAGCCAGATGAACAATTACCTCTACAGTCTCCAAATGATTGCCAAACCAAGTATGGCTCCGCAGATTCTAGAGACTATCAGCGAAGGAATCACACAGAAGCTCATTACGGTTTCGCAGCTCTTTGAAGACCGTGACGTTACGGATGGTGAAATGAGTGATTTAGAGGTGGAAGAAGGTGAAGAGGTGAATGAGAAACCAACATTCGACGTGATGCGCAAATACAAGTCACTTGTTTCATCGATGGAGCTCATGAATGAAGAGAGATTTATCGCCATCACGGTTTCGCTAGCGGTTCAGTGCTTGCAGCAACAAAAGGATAAAGAGGTTTTACAGTTGTTGCAGTACTTGAAGTTCGACAAGGCCAGACCGTTGTCGCTACTCTCATTCACAGCATTGCTGCAACTAATGACGCAGCTCATTGTACCGGACCTAGAGCAGGTCGGCGATACCGACACGGATGCATTCCTGGTCAAACTAGACACCTCCACATCGCTCGCATTGGAGGTGTTATTGAAGATGATGCGCACGTGGTTAAAGGACGACAAAAGTGGGCATATTTTGTCGCAGGCTCTACGCGTGGACCTCACGGAGATTGTCATGAACCGAGCACTTATTCTCAACAAACTATGAAGGTGCGCATCGCACGAGCACGAGAACGCAATGAAAATAAAGTATAATAGGCAGCAACCAATAAAAAACAGCCCCCCTCTCCATCTGCGCACGTTTTCCTTCACCCGTCGTATTCTGCCGCACTCAAAATCTGCAAGCCAGTCTTTCTTTTTGGGCGTCCGGCACACAGCACCAACAAGCCCACCGTAGCGATCTTCACTCTAATGCACCTTCTCAAGCGAATAATGGCCCCACGCAGAAATCATGCAAGAGTCACCTCGAGGTAAAATCGCGAAGCCTTTGTTCTCGCAACAAAGCTTACAGCAGTGCATTTAAGAGAACGATATTTTTTTTCACCCTCCCAAAAAAAAAAAAAACCTCTTGTGTTAATAAGGTTGTGCCAATAAGATTGTATTAGAAAGAATGGCATGAAGAAGCTTCACTCGTATGTTTCGAATGTCTGTTTTTAGACGATTCGAGGGTCTACATTGTTTAGGTTTTTGAATTTGTCTTTCACTTGCGTTTGTCTTTGTTAGTGACGTTAAACGTTATCGCAGAGGATCTTGGGGGACGGACTCCGCAGTTTGGTGATGTGGACGTGAGCATGCTTAAAAAAAAAAGGCATTACCTAAGGATTCATAACCACCCGGGAAGACAAGAAAAACAATACCGTTTTGGTTCATAAAAGTGCATTGCGTCAAATATCTGCTCGACCTGTCCTTATCTCCCTGTCGAGGTGCAGAAAGTCGGCCGTTGGAATAGGTGCTGGGTAGGCATGGCACGGTGGGACGGTGCGTCTGTCTCGAATGTTCACATATTGGCATTGTTCGTAGCGACACAGGTGATATTTTCGGCCACAGGACAATATGAGCCCATGGCGACATCTCGAGGCCTCCTGTGTGACGTTACACCGGATTAGGAACTGCGCTTCTGAACTCGTTGTTATATATAAAACCCCAGTGTCTTCGCTGCAACGAACTGGCCGTTCCTGGAAGCCTTTCCTTTGTACGACGCATCCTCCCTGTCTTACCCACAGTCGTTTAATCTGAGGTCCTATCCCACGTCTTAGGTACCAAAAGCTGACGGTTGTCCTAAGCCATAGGCAAACGTATTTCCAAGACGAACCAACCTTCTTTTCACACTAACCCGGCTTTTGTTTTTGCAATGCCGGGAGAGAAGGAAGCAGCCTACAAGCAGTTTGATGTTTCCCAGCTCATACACTCCACTTCCACTCCGCCTCCGCTGCTCACCTGCCTGCAACCGGGCACGAGCGTTTCGAATGACTATAGACCCAAAAATGACTATAGGTCTGACCGTAGACCCGACCCCGACGGCGAAGACGAGGCTCTGTTCAAGTCGCATGGTGCTACCTACAACTTGGAGCAATACTTCAACTTGATCCAGGCCATGTTTCTAGGCAAACTGGGCAATTTCTTGACCTTACACTCGTTGCTTAGAACGTGCTTGGACTTGTCGCTCGCCCATCTGCTCCAGATGAAGGGCAGCCAGAGAAGAGACCTCTCGTTGAAGAACTTATCGGTGCACGAGGCACACTACAAAAGCCATACCCACCAAATCATAGTGCTTGACTCGGTCAACGTCAAGCCTTTCAGCAATAAAGTCTATGGCTTCACTCGCCACTTTAAAACTGAGTTGTGCTTACAGTTTAGCTTGGCTCTTTATCTATTTGCAAGGTTCCATGTGCCAGACGAAGAGGGCAAGATCGACTTATCTACGGAAATCCTTAATGACCCGCATTTTCTAAAAGCAAAGCTAATGAACGGAGGTCAAAAATTCCGGGCCTTATCGTATTCCCAGCAATATAAGGCGTGGTCCAAAGTGCTGAAGGATATGGGCGACTTTGCACCCAGCATCTTGAGCCGCATCGTGGCTTCTAAGCACAACGATAACCCATCGTTGGGATGTGTCGGGGCCCGAAAGTTTCTCCAGAGGTCACTTTCTTTGCCCATCAAAAATGGGGATTTGGAGTTGATATGCCAGCAAGCGGGCTTCGAGAGCGCATCTTCCTACCATCTAGCTCGGGCTAAGATCGAGCCTCCTCTAGAGATCGTCCGGGAGATCTTTCCCTTTGTTGATCCCAAATGTGCTACGTCCATGCGCAACCCTCTATTCAAGGTGTTGCATGTGCTTAGAGTCTCGCTTATTCAAGACATGGTGGATATGAAAGCCTGCCATCCGAAGGAGTTTATTTCAACGCACCCATTGTTTGAATCCAGAGCGTTCTATGAGTATTTTTGCCATGTGCGGAAAGAGATCTTCATTCCGCCTATCATCACTAGTAATGAAAGAACCTATTGGGATGCTGCCAGCCACCGCCAGCTTGGCCCTGCTGCGCTCCCCAAGCATATTATCAACAAAGAGCCCCAGATTGTCAATCATAATCCTCCGCCTGAATCCATACGCCGGGCACTGTTGTTTGACCCGAAGCCGACTTTGGGCAGAGACATTATCAAATACACCCCGTGCCCTAATATCCTGGAGTGCATGCAAGAAATCCGAGGGCCTATAAATAGAAGGTTAGAAAGACTCGAAAACATGATAGAGGATATTTTGCAGGCCATGTCCGTCTTAGAAATGAAGTTGGGCTCCTTGACTCTTGGACGCGATGAAGAGCATCAGGATTCCCAAAATCTCTCGTCTGATAATACTCCCAGACCCATATAAGGACATATTCAAAACACCTTTGGCAAAATCCCTAAATAATTCCTCGCCGACACTCTTAAATAATTCGACGACTTTTGTAATTAGGTTCTCTCGCCATAAACTGTATAAACCATGAATATGTAACCAATGCTTCAAAATTGCCTAAAAATCGATGTTCTTGAAACTGAAAGGCTCATAAGCATAACCCTCGCCCTCAAAAAACTTGGACATAGCTTCCACCCAATGTAATCTCAAAGAGTGCAACATGGCAGACGTACCCTCCATCATCACCAAAATACACACAGTCAAGGTGAACCACATGGCAAACAAGCAAACAGTCATGGCTACTCCGGAAGCCCCCGTAGCACCAAATGCATTCGCAATAGTCATATTCCATAAAACACTTGACAATTGTGCGTGCGCCAACGATAAGGCCCATAGTCTCAAATAAGAAGCTGTATGCGACACACAATTGAGACAGAATTCAATAGTGTGGATAACTTGATGAATAACCACATCCATGAGGTTGAACCCTTCTTCATGGCCACCATGTCCGGCGGTATTATTCATTGGTTCAATGTCGTTGGGAAAAGTAAAGGTATCGCTGAGCATGTCGACTTCGTCTATTTCACTTGAAATCGATTCTCTTTCCACGAGTCGCTCCAAAGCCTCCTCTTCTTCTTGTAAGTTAAGAGCGTGGTTTTGACGTGAGTTGACATCACTGTAGCCCAAAGCCATGGCTTTATTATTCTCTTTTCGGAGAACCATTGGCTTATAAATAAGCAACCATGGAACACAACACAATGCAACTAACACAAGTAAGAGCTGAACGTATTTCTGGCCAGGATACAAGGGATCCTCGATGCTTCCTGGAGACAAGAACATGTTAATCAACATGTTAAGCAAACCTGGTGGTTGGCGGCCCGTTCCGAGCCAATCCACGGACCACTTATAAACAATGGTAAGTGCAAGATACCCAAAGATACTTTGCATGAATAGGAAACCTGGAATGAAATTGCCCACAATATCCACAGTAGACTTGAAGAATCTGAAGTTGACCAAGCTGAACATCAAGGAGTAGTTCATGTGGCAGTAGCCCATCAAAATGGACATCTTCATTTTGTAGGAGTTAGTGAACAACAAGCCGTTTTCGGAGCCGTGCCACACCCAGTCAAGTCCAAACGGGTAAGTCTTATTAGGGATCTTTTTGGCGACCAAAGCCATAGCACCTTCTTTTTCGAAATCGTATCCCTCGGGCCATTTCCATTCCCATCCAGACAGGAAAAGTGTCATTGATTTGGAAAATATATCGTTATACATCAACCCAGTATACATGGAGAATGCCCCCATCAATAAAACGATATAACGACCATTGTAGGCCATTCCCAAAATCTCGTCCTTGTTACGAATAGAATCGTAGTATTTCTCGTTCTTGATGAAGTAAATGGCCACCAACAAGACGATAAAGCCATGTCCCAAGTCACCAAACATAATAGCAAACATGAAAGGGAAAGTAATAATGGTAGCTAAACCTGGGTTAACCTCTTGATATGTTGCTATTCCATAAGTATCAACAATGGACTGGAAACCACTGGTAAATTTGTTTGTTTTGTGGTAAGTAGGAGGAACTCTATTGGTCGAAAGTTCATTCATGACAGCAACAAAGTCATACTCCACGTCGTCTTCGTCGTCACTAACAGTAGTAAAGATGTTCTCCGTGAAAGGGTTTTCCGTAGTGTCCGTTGCACTTTCAGTATATCCCCCAGCTGCTAGGGTGTCCGAGGAGAGAGTGATGGACTGGTCCTCGCTTTGCATAGCACCTCCATCAGTTTGCATTTTAGACCTCACAAGAGATTTCAAAGAGCGCCGGATATTGTCAAATTCAGCCTTGGGGATCCAGCCTTCTCCGACTAAACATCTTCGGGTGCTATCTTCATCAAACTTGTTCAACGTCTCGTAGATCATCCTCTCTCTCTTTAGAACAAAATACCAGTCGGCATATGTATCCTGAAACACTATGAGCTCGTTGATTAAATGATTTTTGGTGGACTCCACAACATTGCTTAAATCTTGGAGTTCAACATTCAAATCACGCAAGATATGCGCTCTGTTTTCCGAGCTGCCTGACACATTATCGTAGATAGTACCATTGACCGATTCAATGATCTTGCGTACCCGGGCCTTCAAGTAGTCACCGTGGATGTATATGATAAAGGCGTTCTTGTCCACAAGAAGGTTTGGGGTTTCCTTGGAAGCAGGCAATTTGTCGTTGATAGGGATATCATTGAAGTACAAGTTACCTCTCAATGTTCTCCACAAGATCTTGCGCAACAAGAGGATTTTGTCTCTGGCAATGGCACCAGCTATGGAGTTCATCCCCGAGCTGGAGTCGAAGTTGACGGTTGTTTCTTCAATAGGGTAATTGAGCGATTGCAGATTTCCCAATAAGGCTTCCTCGTCTTCGTCGTCAATCTCGAAGTGGCGGAATTCGTTTTCTTCAGCAACCAAATTGTCCGGGTTGTGGAAGTTCTGGACCAAGTTTAGTATGTGGCGATTCTCTAGCAAGAACATTTTCTTGGCCTCCAACTTCAGGTGGGACTTGTCAAGGTGCTCGATTCTTTCGTAGACCACCGCAACGCGTTCTTTTATATCGTGGATCTCCGAGGCAGACTGCAAGGGGCCACTATCGGCCGTGAGATTGGCAAACGGGTCGCCTTTAAATGTGGAGTACTTGGACATGACGTCGAACAAATAAGCAAGGTTCATCTCCACAGCATCGATATTGCGCAACTCATCCACGAAAGTGCGCTGGAAAGGCGTCAATGACGAGTTCAAGTCTCGGAAATGCACATGGCCAGATCGGCCAAGAGCAAACACCACGTCGCGGGCCAACTCAAGAGTCACGTAGAATTGGACCAATGTCATGGGTGCTGATCTAAAAATGGCCTCTTGCGACGGGGGCGCAGGTATGCTAGAGTTCCAGAGCTGCATTTTTCAGTGGAATGGATTGGTGGTTGGCGGATTGTTGGTTGGTGGTTGGTGGATTGGTAGAATGACTGAGTAGTGAGGTGATCACTGGTGCACCTGTTACAGGGCCAAAGGAATTGTTGGTAATTAGGAGCCAGACAAGAACGATGGAGCACGGATCGGGTGAGAGGTTTGCTTATTTAAGCTCTGGTCAATGCCTCCTATATAGATGCAATACGCTAAGAGTAGTGTAGTACGTGGTGTTGCCAGAGAATAGCGAATAGACTCCGAACGCGCAGTTATACGAAGGACACGCACGAGTGGGGTCGCCTGGGGTGCACTCCAACGCACACAGTCTCCCGATCTCTCCATTAATAATAAGAAGAGCTTTCCATTTTTTTGCTCCAAAAGTATTTCTTGGCATTTCATTTTGCAATGGCTATTTTCTGTTCATTTTTCGGCAATTCTGGGTATGTTTTTACTGCACTTTACTGCACTTTAATTGGGCCTATGGCTAGAATAAGAGAGAGTGCGACCATGGCCTTATCCAGTCCAGTGCACCCAGAGTCCAGAGTCCAGAACGTATGTCCAATAGTGGAATGGCCGGCCAACAAAGGTGAGTAAGAGTATTCAGACAGGTAGAAATAAAATACACACAGATAGCGAAAAAAAGAAAATACAAAATACAAGCCTACTGACTGTATATGAACACTTGGCTTTTTTTTTTTTCGCCGTCATTTTTCTATTCCTTTGGTGAGCCTTACCAGTTGTAGGCTCCGCAGTCTCATTACTGCAATACCTCACTCGCGGTGTCGCCTTTCTCCTGCAAATAAGCCCGGATCCTGACAGTTGTCTACTACACCACCACCCTCCAATTGCATACTCACTATTGCCACCGATGAGGCTTTCACTATGGGGCCTATTTCTTGCGCTTCCTGCCTTGGCTGTCTCGCAAGACCCGCTACATTTGTATGACCTGGCCATGCTCCAGATCTCCATGCTCCCCGAGAAATATCTGGGGCAAGATTCTGTCTACGACCACACTAATCTCCACAAGGGCATCCATATCCCCCAGTACAATTCTGAGACCCATGATTATGACTCCAATGTGGCTCAGCCCGAGATTTCTCCCATTGTCTCCTCGGATATCCTACCCATGCTACGAACAGCTGCCGAGGCGGGTTCCTCGCCTGCTGCATGTGCTCTAGGAGACATCTATACGTTTGGCAATTTTTCTGTGCCTGTGGATTACCCTAAGGCTTTGGAATACTACCAAATGTCGGTTGTGGCTGAGCCCAATGCTCATGCATACTTCATGCTCGGCTTGATGTACTCCACTGGCATGTTTGGCGAAACTCCCGTGGATCTACAGAAAGCAAAGCTTTACTATGAATTTGCCGCCAGAAACGGAGACGTGAATGCCCTTTTGGTTCTTGCGTATAGGTACTTGAACGGGATTGGGTGTTCGGCCGATTGCGATGTTGCGCAATTCTACTACTCCGCCATCGCCAGGAAGGCCATGAAGCACATCTCAGAATCCGACTTTGAGCCTGATTTCGAAAAGGCTTCTCGAAACATCTATTTGGGCGACTTTAATGGCGGAGCTTATGGCGAGAAAATCAGCGAGTCCGAGTCCTCCGTGGTGTCGAAGGTGGATAACTTCGTCTCGGTTAGAGAAAACATCCGCGACAGCTACATCGATGGGCCCGATAGCTCGGTGATTGATTACTTCTTTGATGCAGTCCAAAGCTACCACGGTGGCTACTTCTTCGTTCAGGACTATACCAAGGCCTACTCCAAAGCTCTCACGTGTGCCTACATTATTAAGGAACAGTTCGACGACACTCGCCTAATGCCTGATATCGACAAGTACATCTACGGTAAATGCCAGAGTCTTGTTGGAAGAATGTACCTCAAAGGATTGGGAGTTGGTCGCGACTTAAGCAGAGCCCACCACTGGCTCCAGTCTGCGGCTCAGATCTTCCCCGATAAGGAAAACCAGCTAGACTTGGCACTTCTCCATAGTCTTGACCCCACTTCGAATGGCGACGTGAGCCCACAGTACAGAGAGTACTTGAAGGCTGCCGTTGGTAACGATAGTGTGCATGCACTCTACTTGTATGCCAAGCACTTAATTGCTCCCAAAGATCCGTTCCAAACAGTCTATACAGATCGGAGTTTCAATGCCATCAAAGGTGCGGCTTTCAATGGCCGCAGGGAAGCTTTATTCTACTTGGCAGATGGTATAGAATCAGGCGCTGCTTCAGCTGCTGGTTTCACCTTCACGTGCCAGGAAACCGTTCAGTTCTTGAAAAACTTTGTTGAAAGATCCGATCGGATATTATTGCCGCATTTGGTATATGCCTTCGACGAATTGAGCCATGGAAACTACAAAAACGCCTTGTTGGGTTACATGATAGGAGCTGAACAAGGATTGGTGAACGCACAACTCTCTGCAGCTTTCCTACTATTCCAGCGTCAACCACTCTTTACGGGGAAACACAAGACCTTCATGCCGGACCGTGTGCATAGTGCCTTGAAGTACTTGGAGCTGGCGTCTGCCCAAGGGCACATTGACTCTACAATTCTTCTTGGTGACCTATACTCGGAGGGCATTCCTGCAGCCAATGTGCTGGTCGACAATGCTAAGGCATTTGCCTATTACGGAAAGGCAGCTCTGGCAGCGTCTGCTCACGGATGCTATAAGGTGGGATACATGTATGAGTATGGACTTGGAACAGCAAACAACACCGTGGACTACTACATGGCCAAGAGGTACTACGAGCTCAGCGTAAAGTACTATCAGGATCATATCATGCGGCGCCCAGACGGAGAACCCAAGGCCAACACTTATGCCGTCGGCATAGCCCTCTTGAGGCTCAAATTGAAGACATTGTTCACCAAATCTGAAAAAATTGATACCAACGAAGAAACTGGATGGTTCAGCACTCTCAAGAAACTAGCCAAGGCGAAAAAGGAAGAAGAGTCTGAAGACGTTGCAGATGCAAAGGCACAGGCTCATTATGAGGGTACCACACATGAACGGGAAGAGCCATATGAAGCATTTGATTACATTGTGCTTTTCTTCACCTTGGCACTATTTGCCTATGTGTGCTTTCAGAACGTATATGCATGGATGAGACGAGGCAATAATCCGGCTGCGAATGCCGAAAATGGGATGGGAAGGGCCGAGCTTAACTTTGGAAACGGTAGGTTTCACTTCCAAGCGGCGGTAGCCATATAATGGAGATTACCATTTTGATCCAGCATCTACCATTACTGACCCACCAAGCATTATTGATCTAGCATTACTGCACTACCAAGCATTATTAATCTACATAGTATCTTTGTCGATATCATACTTTTCATGCTATATGATCATTATTTTCTTGTAAAAAAAACTTACTCTAATGTTCCATTTCTGCCAAGATATCGCTGACTATAGCATGTTTCCGAGCAGTATCCAAGCTAATCCTGGCCTTAGGATGGTTTCGTGTAGGCGAAGGCTGGGTGTTCATCTTGAACTGGTACGTTGACAAACAGTCTTTTGGTAGATCATAGATCCAGTCCTCTTTTTGGGCCAACGACACAAAGTTCTTGATGGCGTCAGCCTGGCTCAACGTACTTTCACCTCCAAACACTATCAACTTGGCCCTGGCTCGGGTCACGGCCACATTGACTCTCCTCCAGTCTTTAAGAAGTTGTCCCGAGGTCCGCTCTTCATTGGATCTCACTAATGATATTATAATGCAATCTTTGTCTCGGCCTTGGAACCGGTCTGCAGTGAGGATCTCCACCTGCGGATGGTGTCTCAAGGCTACATTCAAGAGCTTGAGCTGAGCCCGGTAAATAGTCATGACGCCGATTTGGGAGGGGTCCACTCCACATGCACATAAAGCTTCAACTGTTTGACGAATGAGTTCGACTTCCGTTGGGTTGGTAATATTCTCCGCGACCACTCTTTCATGGCCGGGTATGGCATCATGGTTGAAGAACACTACCTGATTGTCTTCCTGTAGTGCGTGTGCTAGCCAAGCACGGTCGTTTGGCCTGGCAAAGTGACTGTTCAATGCTTCGATGTGCGGAATAGAGAGCGTCTGGTTGGCCACTTGGTCTGACCCACACTCGAGTCTTCCTTGGTACACTAACTCATTGGATATGAGCATAATTTTCTGACACATGCGGTACTGTTTCTGGAGCTGGACAACGCTTTTTGGGTGTGCTGTGGCTAGCATTTGGAACAATGATTGCGATAAGCCTGCCCTGACATTCGGGTCAGGATTGGTCACCAAGGGAGGAAGTTGGAAATGATCACCAACAAGAACAAACCGATCGCAAATGGCGAGAGGGCCCAAGCTTAATGCCATGGATACCTGAGACGCCTCATCCACTATGCAGTAGTCAAAGTGGTTTCGAAGGTTAAAAGAGACATCATTTACTCCCAAACATGTGGATGCAACCACATATGGATTGCCGTAGACATTCTGGTAGTCCAGGTATGATTCTATGCTCTTTTTGGCCGAGCCTGGAATGTAGTCTTGAACCCTTTCATGAACCCTCGCTGGATGGCCTATACGGATGAAATCGATATCATGGTCCATGAGCTTAATGAGGATATTGTCCACGGCCGAATTGGTATAGGAAGCCAAAAGAACAGACTTTTTGGACATGACCAAAGCCTTGATTAAGTGCACAATAACAGTAGTTTTTCCCGTACCGGGCATCCCCAAAATCAAACTGTAGTCTTTGCAAAGACTCACTTTCCGAAGAACATTCACCTGGTTCAGGTTTAAGTGACTAACTTCATTGCTGATATCAAAGAAAGGAGTATCGGAAAATTTCGGGGCTCGGGAATCCACCACCAATTCTCTTCGTTTGTGGTCGCCTTCCGGCAAGAACATCTGCAAGATGTTCCATCTGGCCGTTCCCATTCCATAGAACATATCATCTTTATCAATGCGGAAAGAGATGCGATCCTTGATATCGTTTGGACTAGTTTGTGAAGTATGCAAGACCCCTGCTCTATGGAACCGGTCTGTTTTGGACTCGGTGGGGATGATGCGGCGTCTTGAGCCAATGACAATACACTCCAGGTCGATATGGCGTACAATACCTCTAGCAAGAGCAAAGTGGCCAGACTCGTCACTGATCATGACCCTGTCAAATTTGGTTATCTGGGTCTTATTCATGGCACTAAACTCCCCAGTGCCTCCACGCCGGAACACATAGGTGTACTCGCCATTATCCTTTTCAGCGTCCACTCGGTCCACGATCACAAGACTCGATAGTGCTTTTCCTTGCTCCTCCTCTCTGGTTTTGGACGTCAAGATCCAGAGATCCATGCCAAAACGCGAAATAAACTCCTCCTCTTTGGTCAAGAGCGAATCCCAGTAGCGAAGAAACTTGGAGTATTCGGGTCTCTTTGCCTTGAGGTGCGAGACGATGTTATCGTAAGCTCCTTCGATCAAACCACTATGTTCTTCATCTCCATTTTCTAACAAGAAGTTCATGGTCATGCAGGGTTCTTGTGAATAACAACGATCACATTTCAGTTCCCTTAAAAGATCGGGGAGTTCTTGGTTTCCAGGCTGCAAGAAACGAGAGATACGGTTGCGCAAGTTAACGAGCGATTTCAAATCTGAAACAGATATATCGTGTTTCTTGGTCGACTCTTGCTTCATGATGTAAACGAGAAGAAAAGAAGTTATATCCACATTGTAACGGTCCTTGAAAAGAAGGGAGTAGAGTGCAGATTGAGCCTCGTGTGAAAGAGATGGTTTTCCAGTTTTAAGTTCCATCGGGAGTAGAAATTGTCCATGTGACAGTTCTCCCTCCAAGTTGGCCTTTAGTGTGACGTCAACCATTCCTTTGATGCCGAACATGGGTGACCACACACTCTCCTCGATATCAAGAGTCTCTGCCACTGAGAACCTGATTTTCTGTTGGCGCATGTTTGTGGGGATTTCTTTAGGTGCTTTTTTGTAGAATGTCTGAAACCATTTGGCGATATTAGGTAATTCCTCCTGGAGTTTTTTTCGGAGTTCACCCAACACATCACCTATACTGTAGATATCCAACAAGTTCCGCTCAATCTCCAGGTTCATCACCTCAGTAAGATAATCCATAGAAAACTTGCCTGAAACAAAACACAGCTGGAAGATTTCATGCACAATACTGCCGCCCAAGCAAGGTATTGAATGCTCTCCACGCAGTTGTATGCGGCTGCTGAGCACAGTTTTGCGGGGACAATATAGCTGGTCGGCCACCGTGGTGGAGGATACAAGGGTATCCGGGTTCCATATAAGGAGATTATGCGAGTCGTCGACCAAACGGTTGTTTTCGGGAGACGTATGTATGATATGGACGATATCACCAATGCGTAAACTGAGCTCTGCTGCTTCACCTCGGACTATAAGTTTGGTATTGGCGTCGTCTTGGTCCACGACCGAGAGCACTAGTTGCTTTCTTTTAAAGTTTTTGACGTTGAATGTGGTCTCAAAAATAGATTTGATCTGGTACCGTCTAAAGTCTGGGTTTTTGTAGGATATCCTGGCACCATGTTTGGAAACAGAAGGCGTCTCTACTTCCACATCAGTAGGAGCAAGCTTGACACTGCATGGAGGTTCAACTGATGGTGTTTGAGTAGCATGGCCACCCAAGGCCTCCAAATCTAGATCATCTGAAAAAGGGTCCATTTCACTTGTGTCTTGGTTTTCAGACATATCTTTTGTTTCAGAGACTTTTGAGGGTTCAGGTGGCTCCGAAGATTTCTTCACACCCAGAAGCGAGTTCAAAGGTAAACTAGCCAAGAACGAGTCTTCATCCGAGAAGAGTTCATCTTCACTTACAACATTATCTTGTAGGATAGAATTCTCTGAAACCGAATTAGAGCCGGCGGATGTGTTTTTCTTGTCCCCATCAACAATATCCGAAGGGGCCAGCTTGGAAGCGACAGAATTAGGAGCGGAATCGGAAGGCGAATTGGAAGCAACAGTAATCGATTCTGAATCAAGGTCATGGCTTAGGCCCGGCATATCATGAGCAAATTTCGAAATCCAAGTATTTAGTCTGGAGTCCACATTCTCTTGGTGCGCCTGCACATTTGACTTGGGCCTCAGGTCAAAGGATTTGGACCGGGCTAACGTGGGAGACGTGGAGCAGAGAAGCTGGGCTCCATCGGAAACAGTCCTGGAGTAGCGTGGCGTCTGAGAGTGGGTCTCTGGTAACCCCATACCGTACTTGGAGAGCATGGAGTCCGTGAGCTCGTTGGCCACAGTAGACGCGAGTTTCTCCCGCAGCTGAACATCCAGAAGCTTTAATGGCGAAGATAAAATGGGTTTCATGGGCTTGCGGGGGGTTGTGGAGGGCTTCCAACGTACACCCTCGAAGCTATCGTCAGAGCTCTGCTGGTCCATGGACCGGTCGTATACCTTGACGGAGTCCACAGGTTTGCGAGTGTCTATGGAGTCTTGTGAGGACGACAAACAGGTGTTATTATTAATTTCTGGATTAGGGGAGCTTTTTGAGGTCGGGCCCAGGGTATTTCTGGGAGTTGGGTCTAGGTTATTTTGGACATTTTGCTGTATGTGTTGGTTTGGGATATCTAGGGCTCTATTCGGGTGGGCCGCGTCTTCTTTTGGAGGTGGAGCAGCCCGGGGATTATAAGCCAAGGTGTTCTGGGGCTGGAAAAAGTACACCTTGTGAGGCTTGGCGACCTTGGTTTTCTTCTTGACCGGCGATCGGCGGGCACTGGCGTTAGGATCATTGTCCATTCTTTCATGTCCCAGAGATAGACGTGGATTGGGTTGCGCAGCCAAATGATCCACGCGAAGCCCACGCGCACTAGACATCGCAAGACCAGCACCATCAAATCCTACTTACACCCACAAGGCCATTGGCAGTGTCCACATAGTTTAGAAAAAAGCCGTCGAAAAGTGGTGGATGATGATAGATGATGATAGTAGAAAGTGTACTGGATGATTTACGAGAGGTAGGGGACATATTGAAAAACTTGGGGTACGATTTATATGAGTGTAATGGATGAGAGGAAGGGTCAGTAGAGGGGAAGGTTTATGAAATTACGGTTAAATTGCGTAGATATGGAGTAATGAAGCGCATGAAAAAAGGTGGTTGAAAATACGGTGTGTGAGAGTTGATCGCGACTGTTTTGGGTTGAGTACTGCTATGAATAAGAAGAACGTGGTCATACGCTCTGTATGGCTGACTGGCCTAGTATGGTCTTGGTTTATCGTGACATGGTGTGATTTGCTTCTGACTGTGTAAGTATGGAGATCGCATCCGAAGTCATGGATACCACTCCAGTATGCTGTAGTCTTGGGAATGCGTAGTAGTGTGGTGTGGTGTGGTGTAGTAGTGTAGTAATGATTAGAAATACGATAGTAAGTAATAATGAGCAATGGATACAATTGTAGAAGTAATGAGTGCGTAACATGCTATCATAATACATCGAAATAATGCGTAGTAATGAGTAGTGTAGTGTGGGTGGTGGTATAGTGTAGTTCAAAGTTTATTCATGAACTTGGTAGTCAATACATATAGATATCCAGCTGTAGCAGGTGGTAGTAGTAGAAGTAATAGACGTAGCAGGTGGCAGTAGTAGAAGTAATAGACGTAGCAAAGAAGCATGGGTAGAAGTAGTAGTGGTAGTAGCAACATACTACCGGATTTCCTAGTCTCCATTAAAAGTTATCAATTCCGGTGACTTCCCTTCGCTCCATTACGTCTTTTTTTAAGTCCTTGTGTTCTTGGAACTACATGAAATATACAAATGTCGTTTTCCAAGTGTTACCTCATACACTCTGTGTTCCTTCCTCCGCCCATCGGTCCGCAGAGGGTGAACCAGGCTATTTAAGTAGTTGCATCGGGGTCGTCTGGTCAACAGTTGTATTTAGGTGCAAGCAGCAGAACCTCCACCTTCCCTGGCACCTCGTACAATATTGGCACCGTACTTATGGTTGCATGGGTCACATAAGATTGTCATAGATATGCAAACTTAGACAGTAGAGATGTGTGAATATGGAGAGATACAAGAAAGAAAATATATAGAACACTAGGATGCACTGGGAAGTAGTAGTATTCTCTTAGTAATAGTCTATAGCTAGTGACTAGGAGTAACTAGCAGCAATCTATGGTAGTCACTAGTGTTCATTAGTATTCAGTTGTAGTGAATAAAACTACTACTATAAGACGTACTAGTAGTACTGGGACTCGCTGCTGGTATGTACTGTCCTCGTAACTGCACTACGGCCCACTCTATACACTATACACTGTTCTGCTACTACACTACTACTCCCACATGTTTGTAGTGAAGTTCTTAATCCACTTGGTATTTATAATAAGTGCTCCTAATCTATGAGTGTAGCTAGTAGTAATTAGTAGTAGCTAGTGGTATGGAATGGCCATTGTTCGGATTGGACGGCGTAGGCTCAAAATGCTTCAGGTCGAAAACCACCTACGGTGGATCTAGCACCATTTGGCTTATTGAAACATATATAAAGGCTATCTACTTGCACCAAAATGAGCTACTCTACCACTACTAACTGCTACACTAACCACACAAATGTATACTACTAGGGCTCCATCCAGTTTTACTATTCCATTAGATTCTGTAGACTGTAGACCTCCTATTCCATACGACTATTTCATACGACTATTTCACATGACTATACTAAAAGACTATATGATACTGTTTAAACTCTATACTATCTGAACACTTTATAATAGACCTCTACACTATATCAATAGACTACAGTGTTTTTCATAACTATTCAAATGAGCAGCAAAATGTTCAAACCATACTAGCAAAATTAAACAAACTGATAAGTCAAAAAGTTTTGTACTTATGACTAAAAAAGTGCTAAGGATCAAGGACTTGAAATAAGCGGTTTATGTGAAGTCTTAATTTAATATTCAAAACAGTAACTTTTTGAATTATTGGTTTCTTTAATTTTGCTAGTGTGGTTTGAATCTTTTTATCATGCGGGTTTGAATAGTTTCGAAAAACACTGTACTAGATTAGAAGTCATACTAGATACACTTCCTATACACCACCCTGTGCTACTCATGCGGCGAGTGGAAAGACAAAATACCTCCACATTCATGGACCTACCCTAGGGTGACAGAGGGGTGTTCAAAAAATCAGAAGGAAAAAAGTGGTGTTAAAATTTCACTTGACAAAAGTTTTTGCACCCTATTACCCCATAACCTCAAGTCAGTCTCCGTCTCAGTCTCAGTCGCGGGGCAGTCAGAGCAGGAAGCGGCATTGGCCCAGACCCGTGCACCAGGAGTATATGCACACTTTGATTGATTTTTTCCTCACCTCATCGTTCCAAAAATTTCTCGCAGAGCCAAGCAACCCCAGTCTTCAAATCCACAACGACAATGGCTTACGTGTTGACAGAAACCGCCGCAGGCTACGCCCTCTTGAAGGCTGCAGACAAAAAAATTTACAAGTCCTCCTCCTTGATCGAGGACTTGAACTCCGCCGACAAAGTGGCCGAGCAGTTCAAGATCCACCGGTTCGAGAAGTTCCAATCCGCCGCCAGTGCCTTGGCCGAAGCCAACTCCGTGATTGAGGGAAAGGTTTCCGAGAACTTGAAGAAGCTCTTGGAGGACGTGAAGCTTGAAAAAAAGGCCACGTTGATTGTGTCCGAGGCCAAATTGGGTAATGCCATCAACAAATTGGGCTTGAACTACTCCGTGGTTTCCGATGCTGCTTCGTTGGACTTGCATAGAGCCATCCGGGAGTTTTTGCCCGAACTTTTACCAGGTTTGGACGACTCTGTCTTGAAGCAGATGTCGCTTGGTTTGGCCCACTCCATCGGAAGACACAAGTTGAAGTTCAGTGCCGACAAGGTCGACACCATGATTGTGCAGGCCATTGCTTTGTTGGATGACTTGGACAAAGAACTCAACACATACGCCATGAGATGTAAAGAATGGTACGGCTGGCACTTCCCTGAGTTGGCCAAGCTTATAGTGGACTCCGTGGCCTACGCCAGAATCATCTTGACCATGGGTGTCAGATCCAAGGCTGCTGACACTGACTTGTCGGAGATATTACCAGAGGAAATGGAGGAGCAGGTCAAGAACGCTGCTGAAGTTTCCATGGGTACTGAGATCACCGAGAGTGATTTGGACAACATCAAATCTTTGGCCGAGCAGATTGTGGACTTCGCTGCTTACAGAGAGCAATTGTCCAACTACTTGAGCTCGCGTATGAAGGCCATTGCACCCAACTTGACGTCGTTGGTTGGTGAGTTGGTGGGCGCCAGATTGATTGCTCATGCAGGATCCTTGACTTCGTTGGCCAAAGCCCCAGCTTCTACCATCCAAATCTTGGGTGCCGAAAAGGCTTTGTTCAGAGCCTTGAAGACCAAGCACGACACACCCAAATACGGTTTGTTATACCACGCCTCTTTGGTGGGCCAGGCCTCTGGTAAGAACAAGGGTAAGATCGCCCGTGTTCTTGCTGCCAAGGCTGCAGTTGCATTGAGATACGACTCTTTGGCTGAAGAGAGAGACGACTCTGGTGACTTCGGTATGGAGGTCAGAGCCAAGGTTGAGTCCAGATTGAGTGCTTTGGAAGGCAGAGACTTGAGAACTACCTCCAAGGTTGTTAGAGAAGCCAAGAAGATCGAGATCACTGAAGCCAGAGCTTACAATGCCGATGTTGATGCCACATCCTCGCTTGCAGCTGACGAGGACTCTGACGATGAATCCGATGAGGAAGAGGAGGCACCAAAGAAGAGAAAGAGAGACGATGACGATGAAGAGAAGGAGTCCAAGAAACTGAAGAAGGACAAGAAGGAAAAGAAGGAAAAGAAAGAAAAGAAAGAAAAGAAAGAGAAGAAGGACAAAAAGGAGAAGAAGGAAAAGAAAGAAAAGAAGGAGAAGAAGGAGAAGAAAGAAAAGAAGGAGAAAAAGTAGATTGCCGGTCTCGCCATATAATGCATCATATATTATTGTAAATGTTAGTGAAAACATAAAAAGGTTGTAATCAAAGAGAATTGTATAGTAGTATGAGGTATGTATAAACAGTGACAAATCCCCCGTGGTACAGTACCCAAGACTTCAATGTGTATCAAGCTAATGGGTATCAGTCTAATGGGTATCCAAAGAACAACGTTTTGCCCAGAGAAAATCTGTATCAAGCCTAAAGTATGGGTGCTAGCTTAGAATGGAATATATTATACCCCATCCTGGACAGTATGGTATAAGGGCAAGCCATTGCTTATAGGATAGTAAAGCATTGCTGGGTGTAACAGTAGTTAAGGAGTAAAATGGGGATAGAAAGTAATCAACTAGAAGTGAAGGAAAATGAGTACCGGTGTTCATGTACCGGTGTTCATGTACCGAGACTGCAAGTCCAGATTCACTCACTGTCTTAGCGCATTATTGCTCGTGCCTTAGACTCCGATAACGCAACCCGATAAAGTGAGGTAACCGATGAAGTCCGGCAATCGTCAGATCTGGTTCAGACAACGTTCCATGCCAGACAAACCTGTATCACGGCTGTATCACGGCTGTATAGGTCACGCCATTCCTCGGGTGCTAATCTCTCCTCTTCATGGCCGAACGCCGTTAATCGCCGTTGGCCTACACAGGCAGAAAAGGTGTCTAGTAGGATTAAGCCAGGACGACAATGTTAAGCCTCAAGAAGTGAAGGTATTATAATGTATGGAACATTGGAAAGAACAAGTAGACGCCATCTAAAGCTCGAGCTAAATCTAAAACTCAATCTAACTTTTAGTGCACCCTAGAGCTGCAAGAGAACAAGGCCTACTCAATAAGGCAAGTGCAAAAGGCTGATCCAAGGCATTGCCCATGGATCAGCGGCAAGCAACACGGCATTTTGGACATTTCAACCGCATTAAATAGGCCTGCGTCATTGACGCTTGGTCTTACAGGATTTGGTTGCTTTTTTTGAAGGCTTTCATGCCAAAGCTGCCGCATTGGGTATTGGGTGAGAAAAAGGCCTGCGTAAACCGACTGAGGCGATAAGCTGATAAGCTGTGCAACCCGCTCAGCGCACACTTGCAGGTGTCACGTCTCAATGCGCACCGTGCACTGTGGCTATCGAGAGTGTTCAGTGCCTCCAAGGTCTGCAGCCATAAACAAAGGGAGCTAACAAAGGGGATCGAGACATTGAGCAATGCAAAGCTGAAGTCCGAGGGGTAGGCGAGAAAAAAGAAATGGTCTTAGGCCCCGCACCTTTGGCCATACATGTTACATTCCCATGCTAGAATTCTAGGCGTATGCCGACGGGTCCTCAGAACCACAGCTTATCCGTTTGGCGGGGTCGACCAAGTCCACATTCCGTGGAGTGCACACTGTGTGGAGGTGCACGGCAATTTACTCTCGAGGCGCGCCTAAGATAACAGGACATGTGCTTATCAAGCGCACATGCAGGCGGCCGCATACTTATCAAGGGCTCAACCACAGGCTAGCTTTTGCTGGGCACCCAGGCACCACGGCCGCAAAAACCTTTATAAGATCGGAATGTTCCGCATCCTCCCCTTTTTTTTTTCTTCACTCTTGGATCTGTCGGAAAATGCCAGAGAAGGAATTGAACTATGTGACCTCGCGGGAGCAGGCCTCCTCCGAGAAAAATGGAGGTGTCTACATTGACGCCTTTGATGCCCAGGAAACAAAAGCCCCCATGGGCAGATGGGAGTCGTTCAAGGATGGTTTTAGAAGGTTCGATACTGCCGACTTGGGCTTGGACCCCAATTTATCTGAGGTGGAGAAGGCTGCTATTGTGACTGCAAATTCGCCCTTGTCGAGATCCTTGAAGGGTAGACACTTGCAAATGATTGCCATTGGAGGTTCTATTGGTACGGGTTTGTTTATTGGTTCGGGTAAGGTGTTGAGAAACGGAGGTCCTGCTTCTGTTTTGATTGCCTACTCTTTGATTGGTGCTATGATCTTTTCTACTGTGCATGCCCTTGGTGAGTTGGCCATTACCTTCCCTGTTTCCGGTGCTTTTGTTACCTACAACACCAGATTTATTGACCCCTCGTGGGGTTTTGCCATGGCCTGGAATTACGCTATGCAATGGTTGGTTGTTTTGCCCTTGGAGTTGGTTGCTGCTGCCATTACCGTCCAGTATTGGGATGAAAAAACGAATCCGGCAGCGTACTGTGCGATTTTTTATGTTTTGATCATTGTCATCAATTTCTTCGGTGTCAAGGGTTACGGAGAGGCTGAATTTGTCTTCTCTTCGATCAAGGTTGTTGCAGTCATTGGGTTCATTATCTTGGGTATAGTGTTGGTGTGCGGAGGTGGACCCAAGGGAGGCTACATCGGTGGCAGATACTACCAGGATCCAGGACCCTTTAACCATGGCTTCAAGGGACTTTGTTCCGTCTTTGTTACAGCAGCCTTTGCCTTTTCCGGTACCGAATTGGTGGGATTGGCTGCTGCTGAATCTGCTAACCCCAGAAAGTCCATGCCTAAAGCCATCAAGCAGGTGTTCTGGAGAATCACCTTGTTCTACATCATTTCCTTGATCTTGGTCGGCTTGCTTGTGCCTTACAACAGCCCTAGATTGGACGGTTCCGGTACGGCCCAATACTCTCCTTTCGTCATTGCTATCAACAATGCAGGCATCAGTGGTTTGCCATCTGTCATGAACGTGGTGATCATGATTGCCGTGTTGTCTGTGGGTAACTCATCTGTGTTTGGATCCTCCAGAACCTTGGCTGCTTTGGCTGCTTCTGGCCAGGCACCAAAGATCTTCAACTATATCGATAAGAAGGGTAGACCATTGTTTGGTATCATCTTGCAGTCGATTTTTGGTTTGCTTTGTTTCATCTCTGCTTCCAACAAGCAGGAAGATGTGTTCAACTGGTTATTGGCTTTGTCGGGATTGTCATCCGTTTTCACCTGGGGATCCATTTGCTTCTGTCACATTAGATTCAGACGTGCCCTCAGTGTGCAGGGCAGAGACACCAGTGAGCTTGCCTTTACTTCTCAAGCTGGTCTTATTGGCTCGTGGTACGGAGTCATCTTGAACGTGTTGGTTATCATTGCCCAGTTCTGGGTTGCTTTGTGGCCTATTGGAGGTAAGCCCGATGCTGCCTCGTTTTTCCAGCTGTACTTGTCTGTTCCAATTGTCATGGTGTTCTACTTGGGACACAAGATCTGGAAGAAGAACTGGAGACTCTACATTAGATCCAAGGACATTGACATCGACACCGGTAGAAGAGAGTTGGACTTGGATCTTTTGAGACAAGAGCTTGCCGAACAGAAGGCTATCTTGGCCAGCAAACCTTTCTACAAGAGAGTCTGGCACACCTTGTGTTAAAATCCTCAATAATTGTAATAATATCACTAACTAGTCATTTAGTATACGGCATTGTAGTTAAAGGTACTCGAACTAATTTGAAAGTGTATTTAGAGTGGAGGGTCATCGATATATGAGTATCTCTGTAATGTGACTCCTAGGAAAATTATAGTGAGTCTGAATTTCTTCATGGGGATTGAACAAGCTTTAGGATTCCAAATAACGGTTTTGATTTAAAAGATGCTATGTGAGGGTTGTTAGTATTAATGGTTTGGGGAGTATGGTGGTCGGTATACCAGTACATTGACAGACAAGGAAACATACTATTCTCTACAAATAGGGTATATTGATGATGAGTTCACTTACACGTTTCGGGTCTCTTTCTAGTCGTAATATTCTACTTTTGTAGATTATTAGTCCCTCAAGTTCATTCATTTTCATGACCATTTTCCACTGATCTTGGTCACATATTCTATGAAGAGATTTGAATTATAGTCATAACTAGCACTGGTAGTAGTAGCTATGTTGGTATTGGTAATAGTAGTGTAGTAGTGTAGTAGTTGTTAGATCCACTATAGGTAGGACACTACCTATAGAGACCTTGTGAAACCTACGATGTCCGATCTCAACATTGGCCACGGCAAAAGCCGTATCACGGCTTTCGGTCGTCTTGGCTCTTCGGGCATCGGTGGTCCGTTTCGAAGCTGGAACAAACCTTACCAATGTTCTAGTGAAGAGTTTAGGTAACATACGTTATAATCATAACTGTAGTAGTGTGGTATATATGTTAGCACTGGTCGTAGCCTAACCTCTTAAACCCCATCTTTACGTATGACCCAAATGTTCTGATTTTCACACTCAGATTTCTTATAGTCTTCCATCCCAAAGGAGTTCTAGAGTAGTGACATTTTCATAAAATATTGTTCAGTACATTGTTCCGTGTATACTACTCATTTTGAAGTATGGCATATGTTAATAATATACAGAACGGATCATTCTGGATATCAAAATCAACGTGGCAGAATTGGTCGTTGCTGAGCTGGACTCATAACCTGTGAGTTTAACAATAACCAGTCACTTTTATGAATTCATCCACTCTAGCCGGACTGCGAGTCTATTCAAGAGCTCTTTGGTGGATACATGAAGACAACACACCTTGTGACTACACCTGGTCATGCTACTTTATACTGCTTCTCCATGTTGTACCATACTACTACACTGTACCATTCTACTACACTGTACCATTCTACTACACTGTACCATTCTACTACACTGTACCATTCTACTACACTGTACCATATCGCACACATTGGTCAGTGTAGTAGAATTGGTTTATTAATGTATAACAAGTTAGTGTGGATTCCTTTGCTATTCATCTCATAAACTGTATCCTCTATGAAATATTCATCTCATAAGTTATATCCTCTATGAAATATTCCTCACAGAAGACTAGAGCACTGTTGAAGTTATTTAGAAGAAACCTGCAAAACAAACCCATTTTTCTAATAGGTCTAGTAATATTAGTTTTAGATTTCTGATTTATTCAGTATTATGGTATTTATGTGCGCCACTAGTATACTACACTGTACTTATAAGATCCCCGAAAGATATGGCTCTGCCTATAGAGGATTCATGAAACCTACTCTGTCCGATCCATCATTGTAAGAAGTACTATGATGGCTATCATTGTTCTAGTGGAGCGAGTTTCGATTCCCCATTTCACTCAAAGATATATAAGCCACTTTGGGTTCTCTCTTTAAGGAAACACAAACAAGCAAAGTATTAGTAAGACACGGATGTATTGAAGAACATAACAGTACTTAGTACTATTTTCTATTGGCTCTCCACTAGTGATACACTATCCAAGTACTACCATGGCACTAGTATTGATAACGTAATGTATAGGAATGGGAACATGAAACAAGTATTATATAGGTACTAAAAATGGAAAATCTTATAAAATTGAAGACTACCATAGCTGCATCAACTGCTAGTACAATACGTACTAAGAGCTGTAATACTACTATTATACTTTCTCAATACTAAAAAATTACACTGGAACATCTCTACTATACTAATGTACTGCTATGAATCTGCAATACACATACGGTTATGTTGGTATGGTGACGATTAATACAGATAGAGTTTTCTTCCCAGCTTTTAATAGTCGCAGGATCAAAGCATAAGCCCAATATCCATATATGTAATGCACCATTGCCATAGCAAATAAAATCAGCTAGCACTGCCTGGGAAAGTATTTTTGATAACTAGATATATTCAAATAGTTCCGATAAAGAGTGATGTAGTTAATTGGAATCGTGGGTCTATATGCAGTACTTCAATTCAGTCTTCCAAGGAACTTGTTGCTACGTGATCATTGTCTTTATTAAATAGTTCATAAAAAAGAATCAAGAGTTAATTCAAACTTCAACTAGACAAAGTCTTTTTGGTGAAAGAGGTAGTGAGACTTGTCAGCGAGATTTCGCAGCCAAGGCTATGGCTACAGGTTAGGAGTTACCGATAGCGAAGACTTGATTACGACATGGGTAAGTACACTACCTATGGGGTATCTTACAAGGTATTCCGTGATTTTGGAAACTCATATTTGATGTAGTCACGTGTTCCATTGAATAGTATTGCCAAGACACTCGGTAGCTGGTTAGTATGCACTGTTGCTCCTCAAGTGTACTTCTCCTTTACCCATAAATCACCATTTAGTAAGGTGCTGGTTTTTGACTAAGGGAAACTATAATGCAGTTGGTACAATTGCTGTTTGGTGTGAGTGTGTATTGTGTAGTAGTGGTAGTTCCCTTATGGTAGGTATTATCTACAGGCTCGCTCGTATCGATAATGTATTAGTAACTTCTATGTGTTCAAAATATGCAAAGTATAATGCTAAGCGATGATGTCATCAAAATATCCAAGCCAAAGCTCTCTTCCACCATGGCTTGCCTGCAAGTTCGGCCTCCATCTCTGCGTTCACCTGGTGAATCAAGTCCATGTCGGGAATAAGTCTTCCGGAGTCGAGATCTATTTCGTTGACAGGAATCAAAATTCTCCAGTTCTTGGAGTATATTTTGTAGCCCACCCAGCATATGAGCACGGTGGGAAGACCCAAATAGCTTTGGAAGAAAGCAGATGCACTGGGCTCGGCTCCAATGGGGAAGATGGCAAGCCAAAACGTGGCCACAAGGACCAAGAAGTTCATGACAAACCCGTACCACGAGCCAATGACGCCCGAGAATGCGCAGAAAATCAAGTCGTCTAGGGATCTGCCTTGGGCCTTCATGGCCATTCTGAACCGGATGTGTGCGAGGTTAATCGACATCCAAGTGAAGATGGACGAAAGTCCCGAAAGGGCAAGGAGCCAGTTGAAGGCATCCTTCTGCTTATCGGATGCGGCAATAAATGCAAACAACCCGAAAGCGTTGGTAATAATGATGGCGAAAAGGGGACGGCCAGATCTGTCGACGTAACCAGTCCATTTTGGAGCCATGCCCTGTTCTGCGAGGGAGTTAAGCGAGCGAGAACATGCGTAAACTGATGCATTACCCACAGACAACACGGCAATGAGAATCACCGCGTTGATCACACTAGGCAAGCCCTTGACACCACCATTGACGATGGCAAGCACAAAAGGAGATGCAGTGGCGTCCACAGATGAAGCACCGTTAAGCAAGTGCTCGTCGTTCCATGGCACAAGGCACGAAATCACAGTGATGGTGCCCAAGTAGAACACAGTTATACGGAGAAACACCTGTTTGATTGCCTTGGGAAGAGCCTTGGCTGGGTTCTCGGATTCTGCAGCACCCAAACCGATCATTTCAGTTCCTCCAAACGAAAAAGCAGCCGTGATGAAAACAGACGCCACACCCTTGAACCCATTTGCAAACGGGCCGGGTTCACGCCAGTACTTGCCTCCAATGAACTCTCCACTTGGGCCTCCTCCACAGATGAGAACCACACCCAAAATGGTGAAACCAATCACAGTGATGACTTTGATCAAGCAAAACACAAACTCGGCTTCTCCGTACCACTTCACGCCCATCATAGTAATGAAGAACACCGTCACCCAAAACACTCCCACAAATATATCTGGGTTGAGTGTGGTATTCCAATACTTAATGGAGATGGACGCGGCCACAAGCTCAAGCGGAAGAAGAACAAAAAATTGCAAGAAATAGTTCCATCCAACAGCAAACCCAAGTGCAGGCTCAAGGAATCGGGTGGCATAGATGTTGAAGCCTCCACTAATGGGGAATGTGGTACTGAGCTCTCCAAGGCCCTGCATTGTAGTGAAGACAAAAGACGCGGTCAAGGCCCAAGCAATGACAATACCTGCGGGACCACCGGTGGCCAAGGCAGAGCCGGACCCGACAAAAAGACCGGTTCCTATGGATCCTCCGATGGCGATCATTTGCAAATGACGGTTTTTCAATTTCTTGGAAAGTTGCGAGTTGGCAGCCCGTAAATTGGCTCTCTCCACCGTGTCCAAATCATCCAAATTTAAGACCACCTGTTCGGCGGGTTTGAACGAGTTCTTGAAACTCTGCCATGCTGTCTGGGGGTTCTGGTCGTGTGTATGCTGCGAGCTGTTCTCATAAGCCTTGGAGCTGGACTCCGACTCTTTAGCGGACATCATTGGTGGCTAAAAAAGAATGCAAGAGGGGGTATCTTAAATAAGAAAGTGTATGGGAAAAGGATTGAATGAAAAAGAAAGTCGACTGGTAAAGATGTCTAACGAAAAAAGAAGTGTCTCGGGAAAAGCGGATGGACGAAAAAAAAAAGAAAGTTGTTGAAATAAGAAAAGTTAGCACACGCAAGTCATGTGTTGTAAGCCGCATTCGGCACTGCAATATGTCGCATAGAGAAGGTGATGCCTCGAAAGATGTGACTAGGCTGCGATGCGCCTCACGAGAGTGCTTTCTGCAGGAACCGGTCCTCAAATCTCTGAGTCATTCGCACCAGACGCCGGGTGCTATGACGCAAGGAACGGCGTCTTTGCTCGGTTGAGAGTTTGCCCGTGACCGCGAGTCACGTGATGGGGTCACGTGCGAAAACTTACCTCATTTATTCTCGCTCTCGCCTCCCGTTTACGGACACCATAAGCTCAGCCCGACATCCGTACACCAACAATTGTCTAGATCCAGTTTTAGCCCAAACCGTCATGTATAGAAGCTTATATTCGACACAAAGCATATGGCCGCTAATCGGACCCTAACTTATTGTTGAGTGAAATTGGCTGATCTAAATCGGGGATGTACGGGTGTGCACCCCCCCTAGTAAGCGACCCTTGAGAAACGTCCTAGCGTAGCCACCATGTCCGCCCTAAAAGAGTATTTGGGAAGTATGTGCCTTGTTACAAGTCTTGTTTCACATTGATTGTTCGTATACTAACCAGCAGAGAAGGTCCGTGTTGTAACATGTGACGCTCGTCTATTCGAAGGCACATTGAGCAGCTTTGACTTTTCCACAAACATCATTCTCTCAGAGACCATCGAGCGAATCATTTACCCGGACGACGAGAACCAGATGCTACTGTTGGGCGTGTACCTACTTCGAGGTGGATCCGTGGTGTGTGTGGGCGAAGTGGACGAGATGGAGGACGTTGATTGGATGAGCATCAAGGGAGACTACTTGAAGGATACCAAGAATCCCCTATGAGAGCGAAACAGAGCAGCAAGTAAAGACGGTGTTTTGAGTTTCAGTGTTTTTGGGTCTCAATTGCTCTTGAGTCTTTCAAAATTCGAGATGTTCATCGGTATTTAGTGCTGGTTGGTCTCACCATGTCATAGAGGTCTTCCTGACTCACCAGTAATAATAGTAATGTATAAGAAAAACGTAAGGTATACTATATACTACACAAATACTGCCAAAATGTATGCAAGTCTATATGATCTTCTTCTGTCTCCGCCTATCTATTTAATCTATCTAATGCTCCGCATTTGCTCTATTTCGCATCATTGGGTCTTCACCAATGGAAGGCCGTGCTGGTGCATCTTGATGGCCAATTCAAGTAAGTAGTCAATGGCCTCGTTATACACTTTGGCCTTCCAGACGTTTTCACCCCACACATAAATACCATGGCGACGCACCAACACGGCAGTGGTGCCTGGGTACTTTTTGATGGCCTCCTGGAGCGAGTCGGTCAAGTCTTCCTCATGGGGTGTGTTCTCAATGATAGGTAACACCATAGTATCGAAGTACTCCATGCTTCCGACCTTGGAGACTTTCCCCGATTCCTCATCAAGCTGGAGTTTAGGGAGAGCCTTGATCTGCTCGATGTGGCTCATAGAGAACTCCACCTTATCCTCCCAAATCAAAGTGGCCATGACTGCGTTCTGAGAGTGGGTGTGAATACACGCACCGGCATCACGCAAGTTGTAGCAACTCAAGAAAAGCGGCGTGCAGGCCAGCGGCTTATACTTGAACGAAGCAGCCAAATCCTTTGACAATGGCTGCTTGTCGTTATCTTCGTTTGGTGTGCGGAGAATCTTGCCAGGAAGCTCAGCAACAAACATCTCCCTGGGGTTGAGTCGCTCCTTCTGGATTCCCGATGGGGCTATATACACGATGTTGGGGTTTTCGCCGTCCACGTCCCGGATGGAGATGCCTCCGCCTGTGCCCGTGACCCAATTGTTAGCGTAGAAGAGCCTACACAATTCACAGATGAGGTTTGCAGGATGGTTGGGATGGTCACTGAAGTACTGCGTCATAGCGGTTGGTAAAAGCGTTAAGTATCAGTGAACGTTTAAGATGAGGAGGAGCACAAGGTATGGAGAATTGAGGAAGGATATAGTGAGGTTTAAGAAGGTGTGGGTGGAGAAAGGCCCAGTCTGCAGGCCGATTGCGCGATAGGCATGGGCAAAAGAATGGCACAGCCATGCCTCTGATTTAACCGTGATGCGCTTGCATACAAAAGGCCCAAGGCGTAGACAATAAAAAAACACCCAACCTTCTTCTTTTCCCACCAAGTATGGTGAATTCCCAGATCTTGGCAAACAAGTTCATGCGTTCTCAACGAAACATCATGATAGGCATAGCCACCGTGCTAATATTCTTGCTCTGCGTGTCTGCGTATATGGGCCATAGTTACGTGGCCAAAGAAGCCGTGGCCAACCGGATCTTCAACTCGTACAACCGGTTCATGAACTCGGATTCACTGGACCCGCTGGCCGAAGCCGATTACCGTGAGAATGCTGCTGCGTACCTTCTGAGTGGGGCTTCGGAGGTCCCAGTAGCGGATGGTGGTGGTGTAGAGAGATAATGGAGCAGGCTTATATACTGAGGATACGGTTACGTTTGAATATATTATCACAATACAGGGAATTTAAGAGTTGGGTTGTAGCTGGTGCTCCTGGTTCAGGCAAGGTGAGTGTCATAGAAATAGTTAATTTATGGCCTTTGGTTTTGGTTTTGGTTTTTGGAGAATGGGAGGTGAATGTATGGACAGATGTAGGCGCATGTCTTGGTGCGCAGCAATTCTGAAGTCTGTATGCACGTAAGAGGTAATGAATGACCTTTACTCCACATTCTAAGCACTAAAAGTCGTAAGTAAGTACTAGCATCTGTGATTTCATATTTTGTGTGCTATAAGATGTTGCACGCATCGAGACTACTATCACCAGTGCAGACTGGAAACTGGAGACTGGAGACTGGAAACTGGAGACTGGAGACTGGAGACTGGAGACTCATGTGGGCATATTTCAGTCTTATAGAAGTATGTCCAAATAGACAATATGATGGTTTCTTGTTGTACTGAGTATTTGAACTTCTGTTTGAAACAGTTGGGTTAGAGTGGTTGGGCTAAGAGCCTTGGAAATCAGTATGGCCATTCAAAAACTGTTGCAAATCTTACTATCATGATACTCTGTTTAGGGTCTATTGTAAGATCCATTAAATGGAGTCAAGAAGACAACGCACATTCAGTCACACTCAAAATAGTCGAATACTGGAGGAGAGCACTAGAGTAGTGGAGCATTATAGTGTAGTAGATTAGTGGAGTAGAGAAGAGTACTGTAGTTTTTAGGACGTGGTGTTTTTAGACTTAGACAGGACTCGTGTAGAGTCTGATCAAGCAGTGCTTTCTTAGAAAGTAAACATTGACTTGTAAATGTAATGTCGTTTTACTGGTTACTATATAGTCTCTACTATGTATTATGTACTCTCTATTATGTACTCTTTATTATGTACTCTCTATTATGTACTCTCTATTACGTATTCGCTTCGACATACTCTCTATTATGTACTCGCTTCTACATACTCTCTACTCCGTACCGTCAACATCGTGAATCTAGACTAATATCTAGTGAATACATAAACAAAAAATATTAAGCTACTTGTACGTATTTAATACCTAGACACCAAGGCACCAAGATCAGGAAAACAAAAATGGCATATTTCTAGGAGCTAATTATCACACATTAATTTGTGTCAGTACCGTGGGCTCAAGTAAGAAAGTGATCTACTAACTTTCTATGAGCTATTATTAGTGTTTTAGTAGTATTAATATAGTGGTATTGTGGTGTTTGTGCTAGCGTATTGGGATTGAAAGGTGATTGGTGGTAAATCGCAAGGTGTAATTTGAAGAGGATATAGAACAGTAAGGCTTACTGTTATGGACTTATTCCTCAATAGATTCACTCTGATTATTGCCAATGTATCCATTCCAATCAGCAAACACAATATGCTCGATCACTTGAATGTATGGGAATTAGAAGAGCTGCTCTTATGAAGGTTTATATCGATGTAGTTGGGTGTGGTTTTGACAATACTCTATGATCCGGTCAACCAAGTAGCACCAAATGATGAAGTAACGCCAAAATATCTTGTAAATCTGCTAGACAGGCAAGAAGAGCTCACAAGAGCCTTTCGATCAGTATACCACTGCATCAGTGAAATTAATCTGACTAAGTATGGCAGATCATAACCCAATCGAGAGATGCTTATAGGTTCTTCCACACCAACTTTTCCACGTAGTCACCCTTGGTCTTCTCCTTCAAGAAACCCATGGACGTCAACTCATAACATCCTTGGATAAACCATGCGTAGATCATACGGTCCCATTTTTCCTGGGAAATATCACTCTCTGAAAACATATCCTGCACCTTTTGGTCCAAATCAGAGTTCTTTAGCGATAACATGATCTCCCGAACAATTTCCTGCTTGGACAACGATTGCTTGAATGCAGTATAAAAGTCCCAGAGGTTGATATTCACCGGGGCATCTTTATATATCTGGTAGAGTTTGCAGAGAGAGGGACCTGCAAGACGGGAACCGCGTGACTCGTTGTCTGTTTCTGAGTCAATAGCGTCCAAGACAACCTTGTTCCGCAAGTACTTCTGCGGCTCGTCCAATCCCACCTCTAGAATCTCCCTTGTGTTTGGCCGGATCAAGTTGATCATGAGGTTCTCGTAGTTCTCCTCGACTGATACTTTGGGCTTCAACTCATCTAACTCACTGATCCCACCATTTATCGTAAGCACCTCGTTGAAGAGATTATCGCTGATTTTCATATTCACATTCCGGTTCGTGTGGAGGTATTTCGTGATGCTTTCCACAAGGTCTTCGTCTCGGCTCCGGATTTTTTCGGCAAACTTAATGATGTCGTCGTCAGCGTAGCCCCCCACGTGCGTTTTAATGGTGTTCCCTAAGACAAACTCTTCGAACTGTGCTATATCACTCTCTTTGTAGAGCTTGATGTTTTTGAGCAAGTCACTGAGAAATGCTGAATTGACCAACTGGTTGTTGGTTATGAGCTTGTAGATCTGGAACTTCTCTTTTGTTCCCTTGCTGAGCCAGTGAACGATGTTGACGGCATTCATGACCGAATTTTGAAACCTCTCGAAGCGGGATCTAGCATCGTCGAAAAGCTCATATAATGTCTTATTATCCCGAAGCAAATGGACAATCTCCTCCTTGAGCAGGTTCAACTCGCTATCCGAAATATTGGAGTCACTTTTTTGAAGCCTGCTCTTTTCTTCGAACTTATGCACTAGCGACTCCACGTGAGTCTTGAACGACGGAAGCTTTCTCAAGCCGTCGAAATGGAACAGTTGCGGCTTGAAATCTGGGTCGATCAACGATGCAAGCGGCAGCTGGTAGAAGTAGATCATATAAGCCAATTTCAACTCCGTGATCAAGCTGTCAATAGAATTGTTGGAGTTTTCAAACCTGCTCAAAATAATCAGCGAGAGTTGAGCATCTAGCAAAAGTGGGTTCTTCGAGGTGATCTCGTTTTGCAAGAGGATGGCATTGATCACCTGGAATCCAATATCCTTATTTTCTTTAGCCTCTAGCTTCACTCCATGTATTAATGTTCTGAGTTTGCTTGTGATATTAGAACTGATCCAGTCGCTGACATTTTTGGTACTCAAGCCCATGATCATTTTGATGGGACTTCTAGCCCGATAGACACTAAAAAGCTGAATGATTTGATTGACTGTTTCATTGCTGAACCCATCACTATCGTCCAAAATGACGACTATCCGCAAGAGGTCACTTTGCTTGGTGCGCTTGTTGAAGGACTCGACCCATTCCTGGACGATCTCAAAGTCATAGGCAATTCTGCCTCCATCAACCTCGCCTTGCTGCTGATCATCGTCTGCATCTAGGATCTCGTCAACATCACTATCGTCGTCGTCGGGGCCGTTTTTCTTGGCATTGTTGACGGCATCAGTGTTTTCGTCATCGGAATCTTGGTCAAAACCATCGATTAGATCCTCGTTTTTGGCCACATGTTCAGCGCGAGCAGCATCTTCAACCACCTGCTTGACCACCTCCTTCATGGTATTTTTGATATTAAAACACACTTTGGAGTTGAGTCGGACTATGCGAATATATGAAGCGTTGGGGTCTTCAGCAACAGAAGCCGTAAACTCATCTAGAATACGGAGGTTATTGGCAATATTGGAGCCCAAGCCTATGAAAGCAGTGTCGAGTTTATCGGAAGTGGGGTCCTTGATGAAATGTAGCATATGTGCAAAGAGCTCTTTATTGGCCGAGTTCAAGATGGTCTCGGTGGCCTGCTTCTGGTAGCCCCACACCTTCTCATAGAGGTGGTAGCGGTGGGCCACGTGTTCATGGGTTTCACTGGAGAGACTCCTAAAGGGAAGGTGCTGGTCTGGCGGGCTGTCGGTGGCAGAAACCAGTTTCAGCTGGTGTCTCTTGGCCTTGGACCTGGGTGTACTGGAGCCAGTTGATGCATTGGCCAGAGGTGTATGGGCCTTGCATTTCCGCTCGGGGAATTGTATAGAATAATGGGTTTTTTGAGAATTGGGATCTAGCACATTATCCTTGTACATGCTTGGGTTATGAGAAACGGATTTGGTACGTAGTAATGTGAATGCGAGGGTGACTATGAATGGGTGAGAAAGTGTGAGAATGGGTGAGAATGTGCCTGCCTAGCGAAGGCTAATGCGCTCACGTGCCTCGGCCTCTTCAGCCGTAGCTCGACCGGCAGAGACAATCGGACCACCCTCTCACTGCAGCCCCCACCTCACCACCAAATACTAACCACATTAACCACTCACTACAAACCACCATTAATCATGCGGTATTTCCAACCCAATCTTAGTTTTGGAAAAACTAACTAGTGGCTAAAACTTCCTGACCTGGTGATGGGTAAAAAGTCTATCGATTATTGATGCTGGCATATGTTACATCTTCATTTCATTTGGACCAAATGCTACTATTGTTGATTATAAGGCCTATTGTTGATTAAACTGCGAACCTGCCATTGATCTCAATGCAAAGGTGCAAAGGCCGTAGTCAAGAATAGTAGTCAAGAATAGTCGTAGCGACTTCTGGGCGTGCAGCCTGCATGCGGAGACCCGAATCACCTAATCTATAATTAGTAAAGCGGTTGCATCTGGCGCTGGTCCATGAACCGTGGAACTATTCTTTTTTCCCCAGGCAAGTTCGAGCGAATGGTTGATCTTACGTGGATCTTAAAAGCACGCTTATACATTTAACCGCGCGCATATACTTGCCCATGATCGATAAAAATACATGAAGGTGCAGAACAAGACATCCGGTGATTTGTCATTTTTCACTGAAACATCCAATCACCCCTCCATGGCCGCCAAAACAAATCCGTGTTTTTTTGCCCCGCCTACGCCCCGCTGCTGGAACTGAGTGCATGGATGTCGCTGCAGCCCAAGCTAAGAGATCCTGGCCTCCTGCACGGCCCGCCGCCGTCTGCAGGCCCTCTTACTCGATTTAGAAGCTTCATCTTGGCTGGGGCTCTTGACAGCTGCGGCTCGCTTGCTGGTCTTGATTGTACTGTTCTACAAGATCTCTTCCCCTCCCTGCGCTTCTCCTGCCAGGAGAGTTTGTTATTAGTATTGGTCTTTTGATCTCTCTACGTGTGCTGCTACCCCCGTCTTTTCAACCTGGCTTGTTCGCTCTTTGCTAATTGCAACATATTGCTGCCTTGCTGATCTCTCTTCTTGGCCGCTCTTTTGCTCTTGGCACCCCACCATCCAATCACCTTCTGCCGCTATCATTTGCACACCATGTCCACTGGTTTCTCTTCCCACCACGATTCGTTACCTTCTAAATTGAGACGGCCCGATCTACTGGACCGGAATAGTGATGTTGCTTCCAATTACACTGTGAGCTCGGCGTCGTCGGCCACGTCCCTCCACTCGTTGGAGCTGACACTGGAGAAACCCCCAAAGGAGAAACGGAGACCTATGCGGAGAAAGTCCAGCTTGCTCAATGTGGCTCCTTTGGATACTACTCTCGACCGTCGCTTGCAGACTTTCAGTGTTGCATGGCATACAGTGTCCATTCCATTTTTCCTCTGCTTGTTTCTCTTCATACTCTACCTTGGCTCCGTGGCCTGGGTCACTATCATCATTCCTTACTTCATCTGGTTCTACGGCTTTGACTTGCACACTCCCACCAATGGCAAGTCCATGTACCGTATCAAGGACTGGATGAGAAACCTCATTCTCTGGGAATGGTTTGTGGAATACTTCCCCATTCGTGTGCACAAGACGTGCAATTTGCCGCCTACTTTCACCACCCAGAAGTACGAGGACTGCTCCACTTCCGATGACGAGGAAGATTTGGTATCTGAGAAGTCTCGGACGCGTATAGACAAGCTCTTCAAGCTCGTTGGGCTCCGGAAAAGACTCAACGAGGTGGACCCATCTCCGCACCTCAGCGATGGTGAGAATGATAAGAAGAAATTCAAATATAAGAAAGTGACATCGGGGCCTCGTTACATCTTCGGCTACCATCCACATGGAGTCATATCCATGGGTGTCATGGGACTCTTTGGCACCAACATCTTGAGAAACGAGCCTTTTGAGCCTCCCTTCAAATTCTTGAGTGGTCTCTTCCACAAAATCTCCAATGATAAGCGGCTTTTCCCAGGTCTTGGCTTTATTTTTCCCCTTACCTTGAGTGAGCAGTTCTCTCTTCCATTCTTCAGGGACTATTTATTGAGTTTGGGCTTAACCAGTGCCAGTGCCAAAAATATCAAGTCTTTAATCAGCAACGGTGATAACTCGGTGTGTATTGTGGTTGGTGGTGCCCAGGAATCGCTCTTGAATGATGTGGTGGGTAGCGATCATCGTGTGGGGATCGGATATGAGAAGGAGAACCCCGAGTTTAATGCTGATATGGAACATAGTGGTAAAAAACAGATCCGTTTGGTTTTGAATAAGCGCAAAGGTTTTGTCAAGCTAGCCATCGAGCTTGGCAATGTGTCGTTGGTGCCTGTTTTTGCATTTGGCGAAGCTGACATCTATAACCTCACTACGCCTAGACCAGGCTCTTGGGGCCATTCGTTTCAGCAGTGGATGAAGAAGAACTTTCACTTCACTCTACCATTCTTCAGTGCCAGAGGGGTGTTTATCTATGATTTTGGCTTCTTACCGTTCCGAACCCCCATCAACATCGTTACAGGAAAGCCTATACACGTACCGACCAATCTTTTAGTGGACGCTGTGGATGTCCCTGTCAAGAGGGAAAGACGGCTGTCTTCGCTCACTAACTTGTTGAGTTTGACCAAAAAGCTGCAGGCGGCAACAACAAGAAAGCAGATTCCCCAGGAACTACTCGACCACTACCATGGACTCTATGTCGAGGAGTTGAAACGCTTGTATGAGCACAACAAACACAAATTCGGCTACGGCGAGGTGGAGTTGAAGATCATCGAGTAGCCGAGCCATTTATTTGGGGTGTTGTGTGGACTTTCTTTGATTCTATATACACATTCGCTATTACAGCTTGCTATCAAACAGATGGACTATTACAACCTTACTACTTATTCTTTGTAAGCTGAAATTCTCTTGAATTAACTTCTCCTTTAGCTGAATTCTTTTGCCAAACACCTTACTTATTTATTCTTCATTGTACCTGCATATTACTTATTCTCTTTATTGTTCGGAAGTCCCTTCAGGTGCTGGTCCTTCTTGAACTTGCGGTATTGTTTGATCAATGAGCGATCAAGCTTCTTCCTGCCGCTGGTTTCAACCACTTCCGACTTTCCAGATGCAGCATGAACTGTTTTTGACCGAGATAAAGTGGGGGTTTTCCTCACAAAAGACTTGGACTTCTTCAAGCTCTTGCAGAACTTCTGGAACTCTTTCTCCTCCGCCAACTTCTTGGACTCGAACTCTTTGAGCTTATCTTTTTTGGAAGCTTCCCAGTCTTTGAAGGAGTTAAAGTGGAACTTGTCTCCAAAAGGCGGTGCTCCGAACGCTTTATCTTCCGGGAAGATCTCCCAAAGAGACTTGTTCTTGATTTCATGGAGCAATGGGTTGAGTACACACATGCCGGTAATGGACTCCTTGAGTGGGTGGTCATGCAAGCCGCTGGCCATGGAGTCTGTGTCCTGGTATATGCCAAGTAATGTGAGGTTGGGGGTGTAGCTGCCACTGAGTTTGAGCTTTTCAAGCGATTTCTGGTTCTTGGGAATAAGGTGCTTGGAGGAGAGTTTGAAGTCGTGTCTAAAATCACTCATAAGGTCTTCGTTTGTCTGGAGCGGCGAAGTCTCGAACTCCTCCATCCTCATCAGAGCATTGAACTGCTCCAACGAGATATTTTGTATTTCCTTGGAAGGCTTGGGGAGTTGGTCAAACGACAAGTACTTTGTAGTAGATTCCTGGGTGGATGCCGTCTTTGCACTCTCAAGTGGGGCTATGCTTTTCTCCTTGGTGTCCTCCACTTTGGTGGAAGCCAAAGGGTGTGAATCGCCTGATTTCTTGGACAGGAATCTGACGGCCAAACGCGAAACCGCTAGCGAAGCAGAGCTGGCTAAAGCGTGGGGGCCGGTCAGACGAATGCGGAGTGCTGAAAGCATGATGAGAGTGTTGTGTATTGAAGGGATATGAAAGAAGTGGCAACGAGGTTATCTAGATTAGGCGGCAAGGCGTGCACGATTTTCTTTTTCCGGGCTAGACGAGTCACGTGCGAGGCCGGGTTGAAGACGACACTCCAAACAAGATACGGGAAAGGCGGAATACTTAAATGTGACGAGTCTTTTTCTGTGATTTGTTATGGAGTAATAAATTTCTGGAACTTTTTATGGACTTGTTTAATTTTGGTGTGTGTCTACATGTACGTAGTTTAGTATTGATTGGGTGAAGTGAGGTAAAAAGTGAGAACATCAAGTGAGAATACAGTGAGAGTAAAGGGAGAACGCTCAGTAAGCATTTACATCAGATGGTCATACTCCCTACTAATGCTTCAAGTATTCCATTAATACCACCATAAATACACCCCTTCTTTTTGAAGTTTGAGCATTACGAGCCCTGAATATCTCGGATATTTTCTTCAATCTCTGTTACTTCAGCTCCACTTTTTTAATATATATATATATTTTTTTAATTTGTGAGGTGCATCAGTCAATGTCTAGTCTTACTGGTCAGTGTAGTGCCAATCTGGTGAGTCATGTCAATACACGCTTGTCCATATCGAATTCTGAGAGTCAAGTCAAAATAACTCCGTCAAAAAGAACACATATACAAAAACATGAACACATATAAAAATATAAATACAGAAATAAAGAACTGTATAATCAAAAGGACATGGAGTAGGGAAATTGGTAGGTGCGAAGGTAGCGATGGCACCTCCAGGTGGATCTCAGAAACGTGCGCTTAGATAATACCATACCCAGGACCCGCGGCTTCGTACAGGAACGCACTTTGCCAGTGATGTTGACTAACGTCTTCAGACGCTTCCTCTACACCCACCACCCCCACCGATTCAAACTCGTCCCCAAAATGTCCTTGCACAGAGAAGAAACCACCTCGCACAACTTGCCACACTCTTACGATAAGCCAATTGCGCTTGCCGTCATTGGAGGCACGGGTCTTTACGACTTGCCCAACCTTAAGCCCGTGGCCAAACTCACCGTTTCCACGCCCTGGGGGTTCCCTTCTAGTCCAATCACGGTTTCCGTCACTGAGGCTGGCCACCCAATTGCTTTCTTGGCCAGACACGGCGTGCACCATGACCTCTTGCCTTCGGACGTGCCTCTGAGAGCCAACATTGCCGCATTGAAGAAACTTGGGGTCAAGGCCATCATCTCCTTCTCTGCCGTGGGATCCTTGCAGCCCGAGATCAAGCCTCGTGACTTTGTGCTCCCCACCCAGATCATTGACCGTACCAAAGGTATCAGACCTTCGACATTCTTCGAACACGGCTTCGTTGCGCATGCCACTTTTGGCGAGCCTTTTGACTTGAAGCTCAACAAGCTCATTGCGGAAACCATTCCCTGTTCTGGCTTTTTGGATGGTGCCGAGCACAACAAGCAACCCACGTTGCACACCAAGGACCTCACCAACAATGGCGAGGACTTGACCATCATCTGTATGGAGGGCCCTCAGTTCAGCACGCGTGCCGAGTCTAAGCTCTACAGAACTTGGGGTGGATCGGTCATCAACATGTCTGTGTTGCCTGAAGCGAAGTTGGCACGTGAGGCTGAGATCTCGTACCAAATGATCTGTATGTCTACGGACTACGACTCGTGGAACGAATCCGAGGAACCTGTGACCGTGGAGACCATTGTGGGCAACTTGAAGGCCAACTCGGCCAATGCATGCAAGGTGGCAGCCAAACTAGTGGAGGTGGTGTCAAAGGAGATTGCCGAGGGCTCGCTGGGCCTTGGCTCTGATTTGGACGGCTCCATGAAGTTCTCTGTGAGTACCAGTACTCATGGAGTCAAGAAGGAGTTGTTAGAAAAGATGCACTTTTTGTTCCCAGGCTACTGGCCCATCAAGTGATGTGGATGCTGTGGAAGCTGTCTGAGTCTTATCTTTGGGCAGTCTGATTAGTGTGATTCGATTCACTCATCAGAGGAGCTTCAAAGTGTCTTGAGAAAAGGCTGTATAGAAAAAGCCTATGTATAGAAAGGCCCATCAAGAAATAAAGTCACAGATCATGGACTTGCATTGGAATGTAAAAAGATCATGCGGGATTTTAATATGTCCTGAAGGCTGAGGTACTGATAACGCACTAATAAGAAGCACCACTTCATATTGTGGGGAAGCTTGTGCGAAATCGAAGAATCACCCTACTTCTCGGAGTCCGGGCCCGAACAGAACAGTGCAGGAAGCATGTCATTAATCATCAGCCGAACAATGTGAAACACAAATGAAACAAATCTTACATAAACGGAGCATACCATGAAACATGAACGCAACAGGAATTTCGCCACCAGCATTCCTAACCTCTACTTCTTCCATAGAACGAGTGCTACCTTCAAATACATGCAACTGTGGAACTCGCATTAAGGACCACTGGCCCAAATCTGGCCTTCCATTCCTTGGAAAAAAACCCAAACATCCAGTATGGAAGTCCGTGGAACACACACGAAAAGAAGAAGTCTACAGATAGGCCCCAGCTGTGGGGAGCCAATGCATGCGTGATAGTGTGGAGCAACTCCGGGCACTTTGGCGTGCCTGTAGACTGCACCTGATAGACTCCTCTTTAACCCACACTGCAGAGCGTGCGAACCCAGTTTCCTGCCCCTAGACTTTCCTCATGTCTACTGGCCGCATGCCTCACTTAGATCTAGACACCCGGAGTATCTTACCTCCTCCGTGGAATATAAATAAAGGGGTTCCCCCCCCTAAAAGACAACCTTCCCCTTTTCTTATTTTAGCAACACACAACCAGCTACAAATACAAATACAAAAACAAGAGCAAATACAAAATCACAAAACAAATACAAAACAATTCAAATACAAATTTAACTGCAGTGCAACCACAGATCAACTACACCAACACACTACACCAACACACTACACTAGCCTTGAGTAAGTAATCAAATACAGGCAAGTCATTGACGAGCCACACACCATTACACAAACGCATATCCATTGATTTTTTTTTCAACCAAATATTCAATTTCTTGACAACGTCAAACCCCTTATTCAATCGATCACAAAATTTAATTTTTTTGTCATTGATACAATCCCAGAATCGTTTACTTCAGTTGTGAATCGATTCAATACTTGGCTAATTGAGTGCGACTGTACATTGCAAATCGTGTCGTCGTCGTCGCCAAGCTCACGGACTATTCGGACTGGCCCTGCCTACGCAAGTATAAGCGAGCGCACTACTTAAGGATCTTCGCATCCATAAGCAGCGCACCAACGCCACTGTTTCTTTTCTTCCCATCCCGACAAATGTCTTTGAGAACACTTGGATTAAACTCGACCTTGAGCCGGATCTTTTCCAGGTCCGCCCAGCCCAGCACGGCTCTCCTGACAGTGCTCAATTTCCAGAAACACCCCGACGAATCGTTATCCAGAATAATGGTCCGTAGTGACAAGGAGATGGGTGGGTTTTCCGAGGCTAACTTCGTCATTGACCCCGACTCCAAGGCTGGCCATTTCTACGGCAACTTGAACTTGGATCTTCCTAAGGAGAACCCGGAAATTACCAGATCGGGATACGCCATGTTTAGAACTAAGGACCAGCAAGAGTCTTGGTTTTCCGGCGACTCCTACTGGGATTGGTCCGAGTACAGCCTGTTGGTGCTCAGAGTCAAGGGTGACCGCCGCAAATACTTGGTCAATATTCAGGCCAACACACCGCTTGTCACTGACTTGTTCCAACACAGATTGTTTTTGCACCACCCGGGAGAATGGGAGACCGTGGTGATCCCTTTAAATGACTTTGTCATGACCAATTGGGGAGTCATCCAGGACGGAAGTGAGCTCAACAAGTCCGAGGTGAAGACCGTTGGAATTGGTCTTTTGGACAAACAGTACGGGCCTTTTAGCTTGAAGGTGGATTGGATTAAGGTCATGACCGGAGCTGAAGTTGAAAAGGTCGCCACCAAGTCTAGGCTGGAAAGGCTTGCGCTTGAGAATGCGAAAAACCACGATCTGAATGATATGGGGACCAACATGCCCAGTGGAAAGGGCGGGTCTGCCCTCAATACGAACAACTACGAGGAACCCAAGGGCACAGTCTTTTAAGAATATGCAGATTAAGCTGGATTACTTGAAAGGAATACTGAAACGGTGTACCTGCACCTCTTGATGCAATGTTCATGCGTATTGTCCATGACAAAGACTTTAAAGCGCAGCTGTATTGCGCAACCGTTATACACAGAGTAAAGTCTAGGCGGCTCAATTCGATCTTAGTGCAGGCACTACGATACCATATATGTAGCGATTTATTGTTGAATGCTTATGTCAAGAATAACTAACTTCAGCGGGAAGTAGCCCTAGGTCATGGTCACGTGACTAGTACGTGTGTGCAGGAGTGCGCGCAGCGCGCACTATATAAATGGTGAAAAATTTTCTCGCTATTTTTTCTCCCTACACTTAACTAGTTATCAAAATGGCAAGAGGCCCGTATGTCTAATCTGGTTTCTGAAAAGAAGTCAGACTCGTTAAGGCAACTAATAGTGATCACTTCGTTACGAAGTGAACCCACTGATAATACTGCTTTCCCCTCGGGGATGTCAGCCAGTCTCCAGCCATATCTTCGGATTGGCGCGGATGGGAGCCTTGTCTTGATAATTGGGTGTGATGCGCGTTGAGTGATGGAAATGGAATTCCCCCTTGTCCATGTGAATTTCCAAGTTCTGATTGTCCGCAACTTCTTTGGAAACAAATTTTGTTGGAAACAGTTGCGTACTGTGTCATGAAGTTCGTGGATATTCTTTCCCGGTGATTTTTGCTCTTACAAGTTTGCAACACTGGAGAGGCGTGCAATCCATTTCGCATTCCTTCAACGCACATACGCCCAATTAGAGTCGACTTCGTAGCCCCCAACATATACTAACCCCTCCAGAAAGAAGCACCTTAAGAGATTGGCAGCCCCATCCCACTGGATGTTGGACAAATTGTCCGGCACCTACGCTCCAAGACCATCTGCTGGTCCTCACAAGTTGAGAGAGTGTTTGCCTTTGATCGTTTTCTTGAGAAACAGATTGAAGTACGCTTTGAACGGTAGAGAAGTCAAGGCTATCTTGATGCAAGAGCACGTCAAGGTCGACGGTAAGGTCAGAACCGACTCCACCTACCCAGCTGGTTTCATGGATGTCATCACCTTGGAGGCCACCAACGAGAACTTCAGATTGGTGTACGACGTCAAGGGTAGATTTACCGTCCACAGAATCACCTCCGAGGAGGCCAGCTACAAGTTGGGTAAGGTCAAGAAGGTTGCCTTGGGTAAGAGAGGTATCCCATACGCCGTCACCCACGACGGTAGAACCATCAGATTCCCCGACCCATTGATCAGAGCCAACGACACCGTCAAGATTGACTTGGCTACCGGAAAGATCACTGACTTCATCAAGTTCGAAACCGGAAAGTTGGCCATGGTCACCGGTGGTAAGAACATGGGACGTGCCGGTGTGATTGTCCACAGAGAGAAGCACGAGGGAGGCTTCGACTTGGTCCACATCAAGGATGCTTTGGACAACACCTTCGTTACCAGACAATCTAACGTGTTTGTCATTGGTACCGAGCAAGGTAAGCCATACATCTCGTTGCCAAAGGGTAAGGGTATCAAGTTGTCTATCACCGAGGAGCGTGACAAGAGAAGACAAGACCAGGGCTTGTACGCTTAAGTGTGTAGGCCAGTTGTATAACTAAACTAAAATATGTATTAATAGATCCGCGAAATATTACGTCTATTGCTGCAACCAGATAGAGACTGTACAGAGAGTATACACGTTCCCACTGCGAATATGTAAATATATAAGGTCAAGTCCGCTCAATTCCACCACCTGTCATACACCTCTTCAATTCTACTATCCTTTATTTAACCCCTTCAAATGACCTCCAGATATAGAGTGGAGTATGCTCTCAAGAGCCACAAAAGAGACGAGCTCATTGAGTGGATCAAGGGCCTCTTGGCTGTGCCCTTTGTTCTCCATGGAAACATAGACGCATATGAGTCGTACTTGACGGTGGACGATTCTCCCAACGAGGCTCTTATCGAGACTTTCGAAAAACGCATCGAAAAAACACTCCAGACTCGTTACCTTGAAGTATTTGATGACGTGGAGAAATTGATCGACAATACCATTGATTTGGATTCTCGGCACTCGGCTCTGGATGTGGCCAGCACCCGTCTTCGGCAATTGGTGCCTAGTGTGGGGCGGTTTTTCACGCGGCTTCCGTTGAAGCAAGCGTTTTTGATCGAGGACCAGAAAAGACTGATTTCCCGAAGAACTTTGGTGAGTCCTTCGTTCAATGATATTCGTATAATCTTGAACACGGCGCAGGTGTTGGCCCTCACGGGTCTGGGCGGTCCCGATACTCGGCTCCGGTTGATCACATTTGATGGAGACGTGACTTTGTATGAAGATGGAAAATCGCTTGAGGAAGACTCTCCTTTGGTTGACCATTTGGTCTGCTTGCTTGGCCACAATGTATACGTGGCAGTGGTGACTGCCGCAGGTTACCCGGGACAACAGGGAGCTGAGTCGTATGAGGGACGGTTGAAGGGGCTCATAAAAACGCTACAGACTACAAGCAAGCTTCTGGACTCGCAGAAGAATAACTTCTTGGTCATGGGTGGAGAGTCCAACTACCTTTTCCGTTTCGACAGTGCTTCTGGTCACTTGAAGTTCATCAATGGTGAGGACTGGTATTTGCCTTTGATGAAGCAATGGAGCCAGACGAGAGTTACCCAGGTCATGGATATTGCCCACGACCATATCATCCACTTACAGAAGCGCTTGCGCTTGGATAACGACAACATGACCAAAATCATCCGCAAGGAGCGGTCCTTGGGTATCATTCCTGTCAATGGTTATAAAATACAACGCGAGACTTTGGAGGAGATGGTGTTGTCGGTTCTGCAAAAGCTCAATGAGTTCTTGGCCAATTCCCATGTCCGCAAGAGCTTCTGTCTCGATATGAACTCAGATTGTCATCCTGCATCCGTGCACGCCATGTCGGCAGCCGAATCGGATACCCGCGTGTGTGCCTTCAACGGAGGCGCAGATGTGTGGGTTGACATTGGAGATAAGTCTTTGGGTGTGGAGGCTCTACAATACTACTTGTATGGACAAGAGCATGGCGACTGCACGCGGATCCCCAAGAGCTCCAGCCTTCATATCGGCGACCAGTTTGCCTCGGTGGGAGCAAACGACTACAAGGCTCGGCTAAGCGCATGTACGGTGTGGATAGCCAATCCCAGAGAAACGAAGGACATTTTGGACGACTTGACCTCCGCTCTTGATTCTCAAAAAGACACTAAGCTCGAAGTTTGAATGATTGACACTTCAAGGCTTGACATTTGACTAAAATGTTACTGAACGCGTAAATAGTTCCAAAATGCAAGATATTACTTTTCATCAATGGGTGGGGACAGTCTTTGATCAGGTCGTTGGATCTGCAAGGCAACGACTACATACAGGAACACACATGGTAGCTCATGATAAGTCTTCAGCCGACAATCACTCTTACTCCCTCAATCCACCAATCTTCATGTCCAAATTCTACGACCCATCCGAGGCAGCATATTTTGACCCAAGTGTGGAATTGCGGACTGCCATTGTGACAGGAGGAAATTCCGGCATTGGCTGGTACACCGTGCTCCACCTTTACCTCCATGGCTACCGCGTGTACATTGCGGGTAGAAACAAGGACAAGGTGGCAAAAGCTATTGGTGATATAAAAAAGGAGGCCGATTTACGTGTGGCAAAGTATACTGAGCAGCAGAAGGCACATCGTCACTTGGGGGACATCAGGTCGCTCCACTTCGACTGTTGTGACCTACAATCCGTGGTGCAATGTGCAGAGGCATTCAAAGCCCAGGAGACAAAGTTGAATATCTTGATCAACAATGCAGGCGTCATGGCGATTCCACATGAAATTACTACGGATGGTTATGAGATCCAATACCAGGTCAACTTGGTAGCACCGTTCCTCTTCACCATGAAGTTGCTCGACAGCTTGGACAACTCAAAGGCAGATGGTGCTCCCCGTGTGGTCAACTTGACGTCGTTGGGTCATACACTCTGCAGGCTGTACTACGACCCAAGTGATACCATCAACAGAAAGCCCAATATCTTCTACTCATGGATGCGGTATGCCAATGCCAAAAGAGGGTCCATTGAAATCACATCCAAGCTTGCACAAGAACACCCAGAGCTTCTTGCGTTTTCTGTGCATCCGGGTGTTATAACAGGTACCGAGTTGTACAACTATTGGACCAGTGTGCCGTACCTTGGCCCTATTGCAAAGGTGTTCAAGAATGTGGCCGGAACGATGGCTGGAGTTTCTTGCGAGGAAGGCTGCTTGGCCACGCTTAGAGCTGCTCTCGATCCATCTTTGTCCCTGTCCGATAGCGGCTCGTACTTTGTGACAGGTGGAGTCAAGACCCAGCCATCGGCCGTGGCACGTGACCAGCGGAATATAGACTCCACCTGGGCCTATAACATGGCTTCGTTAGAAAAGAAGAAGTTTCTCTAGGGCTACGTGCGCTTGAAAGTGGATTCAGGATTGAGCTTTTGAAACTGACTCGAGACTGCTGCTCAAACTGAATTGAGAGTACTGGATGACTACTGCTTGACACTGACTAATATGAGACCACGAGGTACCTCGACATTTGACTCATACTATAGATTATGATCAGACAATTGTAAACCATTGATACTGGAGTATATGAATTCTACAAGAAACACACAATACAAAAACTTTATATAAATACCACATGCTACTCCACAAAGTATTCTTATTTTCGGGGGGTCTGGCAGTGGTTATCTGTAGGCCCTCACTATCACTGCTCGTGATGCGCTACACAGCTGCGAAATTAAAGCTCAAGACATTTCCTACTTCCCATACCCTACCCGCCCTTCTCCGAAGCAACTTCTTTCTCACTACATAGTTTCGCTTCAAGTCACCTTGCACACCCCACTAGTCCCAGATCTTCATCCTGACCGGCGGACTCCCCCATACCACCCTCCCCATCTCATCAGCCTAGAATATCCATATACACGGGACGATCGTTACACCTTTAGAATGGCTGTCCAGTTGTCTCGGGAGCAGGTGGCCGAGGAATCCACGCAGCTGGCACACACAGACTTCTCTGGGCTTCTCCAAGCGGCCGATGGGCTTTCGGACTTGCCCCATGCATACGAATTAAAGCAGTCCGAGACGTTATCGTTCCTCCACAACCTACTCTATGACGATAAGTCTAGTTTGACCAACACAGACATTTTGAACATTTTGAACTACATCAAGGAACGGGAGTCCACGTTAAAGTTCTCCAACCCCCAACCAGACGTGTCGGCCAATGTCCAGGGTGTGCCCTGGGGCCCCAGCATCCGCCGCAAGTTCTACCAAGAGAGGTTAAGAATCGGCAGTGGCTCGTGGTTCACCAACGTGCCGAATTCTCGAGCTGAGGCTCTAAAAGTATGTTGATCCAACTTTTACGCGTCCGTACATATACTAACCACCCCAGGATTTGAGTATCTTGTCATACGAAGTCAAAACAGACTTTTTCACCCGGAAGAATTTCTACGGCAGACTAAAAAACCACATCACTCACTTCCAGCTCCGCTCGTTGGTGGTCTGCGGCGACAACCAGGCCAATGGTATATTCTACCCTTCCGCATATAGCCACGATGACAACTTGCAGTCCGTGGTGCCAGATATGATCGAGCTTGACCCGGCAGACTACCATACGTTCTTCAAGATCATACGAATGATGCCGGATGAAACAACGTGCACCAACTCCAAGAAGCTCGACTGCATCCTAGATTCCAGCCAACTACATCGAAACGCAAACAGTAGGGTCTCCTCGTTGGCTTGTTCCGACAAATTGCTAGCTACGGGGACATTCGAGGGAGGCATGATCTTGCATTCCATAGAAGAAACCCTTCATCCTACATTTCTTGGCGAGTTCCTGATATCCAAATCCACGGACGGTATCACCAATCACATTACCATTGAAAAGAACGATTCAACGGTCTTGGTAGCTTCAAACGACTTCAAACTACGACAACTAGACATCGAAAAGCCCACGCAAAGAAGATCGGTGCATCTACCTTTTGCTATAAACTGTCTCAGCGTGAACCCCCACAATCCCAACGAATACTTCATTGCTGCTGACTCTACGGATAATTTCATTCTTGATCGAAGATGCCTCAAAGAGAACCATTTCACCACCTCTGCAAGATTCAGTGGCCATAAGGATTACGGGTTCAGCTGTGACTGGTCACCTGCCGACGAAAATCTCTTGGTTTCGGGAAACCAAGATGGAACTGTGAGGTTGTGGGACCGAAGGAGATCAAACGAAAGCGTGTTTGTGTGGAATAGTGCGCTTGGTTCTCATGCTTTCGATATAGATGGCGGGGTCTTAGGAGGCCCAGTTAGAAACTGCAAGTTCGGCCATTACGGAGAATATATCGTGTGGGCCGAAAGCTTAGACCACGTGGGAATTGTTTCCGTCAGTGACTTGAAGAAGCTGTCGGAAAGCCTAACACCAAGAGTGCAGTCGATAGACTTTATTGGCAAATGTATTGGGTTGAATCTTGGGCCCACTGGAAACGGCCGGGATGAAAACCTCATCATTGGTGTGAACGACTGCCCTCTTGGGGGAATTCTCAGCTATCATTTGGATGCTCCAGACAAGCCACTACCGTTTGACTTTACATTTTAAGGTGATCCCCTCAAAAACGATTCTGTTTACACCCAATACTTTTTTTTTAAAATTCACACCTTATATTCATACCCAAATGACATTTGAGCTCTGCAGCGCTTGTTGTATACCTAAGGCTCACTCAGACTGCTCAGAAAACCAATAATATGACCAGGGGTTCGAGGTCACCACATGTCCTCCACATTTTCAGATACCTGGAGAGATCCTGCGACCTCCTTGACCAAGGTATCTAGGTCTTTGATTCTAGAGTTCGTTTTAGTTAGTGTTGCAATGAGACGGACCTTGTTGCGAGCACTCACAATGGCCTTCTCGTATTTGGCCACAGCCGCGTCGTCGTTGCTGGGAGAGAACTCACCCAAAATCTTATCTAGTTGATCCAAATGTAATTGAACAGACTTGTTATCACACTGGCGCCATTCTGCCATAAGCCCTTTGATGTAGCCTACCACTAAGAACCTCTGAAAGCCCGTCTGTAGGCCATAGATCTTGCCCTCGAAATACTGCTCGCGGGAAGATTCGTCGTGGCCATCCTTGAATCCCGTCGCGTAAAACTCCTGTTCTAGATGTAGAACATCATCGAGTGTGATGTCTGCCATGAAGGTGTAAGATGGGTTCTAGCGAAGATTACGCAACGTCTGCGCGCATCGAAGACCCCACACTACGCAGAGCACCAGTCTACAACAGTCTAGTCATCAGATATAAGTCTGCAGAAGCAATTCCCTAGAACTAAATGCAGGAAAGAGATCCGTATCGGGAAGACCTTCCTGGGAATAAGAAGGAGTCTGGGGCCAAAAAGTCGCTAGAGCTAGGGTACCAGTCAGACTCGGAAGATGGCTCTGTTGACTCAGATAACCCACCAGAAGAGAAGCAAGAGGACCAGAAGGAAGACAAGAGTGAGGATGATGACGATATGTTTGCATCAGACAAAGAAGAAAAAGTGGAGAAGAAGGACCCCCGCCTTCTAGATATGAAGCAGTTTGTAGAGGAACAAGGCCTAGAAGAAGCTCCAATTACTGAGACCAAAGTTTATGGAACATCGGAGGTGGAACAGCTCCAGGAATATTATGCCAACATTGAAAATGGAACTACTGGAAATAAGAAAACGTTACCAGAGGTTCAATTGGAGGCTTTCAATTTAAAGGAGGAGGCTGAACATGGCACTTTCGATAAAGACATGAATTATACGCGAGGTGCCAATAGCGATGAGGAAACTGCAGAGGATGCCTGGATGAGCGGGGTGAATTCAGAGGATATTGAAAAGGCCAGGAAAGCTCAGGCAAGTCTACTGAAGGCATCGAAAAAAGTTATTGAAGTGAGGGACACCAGCCACCTTTTGCAATCGATTGTGGGGATCTTGGAACCTGCCGAAACCACCTTAGAGGCACTTTCCAGGCTACGGCCGGCCAAGAAGAAAAAGAATAAAAAGGATACTTTGAACAGCAATCAAGAAAAGGAAAGGAAAAAGACGGTTTTTGAGCTTACTGAGTGCTGCGAGCAGCTTATCAACCAGAAGGGTGTTCGCGATGTCTATGATATGAGCAGAGAGGAATTGATGCGTATGTATAAACGGGAGACGGGTCAAGATATACAGACCCGGGACCAGAAAAGAAAGGCCGATGCCTTGGATTCACCTGAAAATAGCCCCGAATACGGTGACGCTATCTGGGAGTTCCGTTGGCTTGGTGAGATAGACATCAATGGGCCTTACTCTTCGTACGAGATGAAGTACTGGGTTGACAACTACTTTGAGAATAAAGTAGAGGTTCGTCGAAAAGGATCCGATCATTTTGTACATGTACAAAACGTTCATTTTGATGAATAATTCTTTAAATAGCGACGAGCTGGTGATGGATGATGTTCTGCAAAATGTACATTTAATTATTTGTCTACGGCGTAGTTCTGGATTGGGAAGTGGATCTCCAGACACATGCCCTCAATGACATCCCAGCCAACATTGCACTTCCAGCGAGTCTTGTTGCTTAAGGTGTCTCTGGCATAGGTCAGGTTCAATAAGTCTAGAGACACAAGGGTGGAGATCTGCGAATTAATATCCACATTTTTGTTCAAGGTAAAGGTATTGAACTCGGTTTCTTTTTTAGCGAGCTCTCTTTCGGACGATTCATGGTAGAGATCAAAGTACTCTTTGTTGTCTTTGTTTAAGGTTGCAGACTCGTTCCTGTATATGACGGAAAGAATGGCTTTCAACCGTTCCAAGTCGAAGTAGTTGGCCGACAAAAGCCGGGTATCTATGTCGTTTTTGTTGATGGAGTCACCTGTGGATTTTGGTTTTTTCTTGAACGCTTTCACCTTGGAAAAGAGCTGCGGGTCCATTTTCTGGTCGCCGTGCGATGCAAGGTAAGCAGCGATCAAGATGAATTTGGAGTGATACGTCAAATCACTGAAAAACGAAACGGGCTTTTCCAGCTCAATCACTCCAGAAGGATACTCGAGAACCGTACTGTTGGTTAAAACATCATCTCTCAAGATCTGGTCCTTCAAGTTTCTGTAGATCTTCAAGAAGTCGTTCTGCACGTAATTATTCAGGCGAATTTCAGCCATGAATAAGGGCCATATCTTGTGGCACTTGTCTTTAAGATGCGACATGTCTGACCCTGTGTAGCCGAAGAAGATATCCACCATGAGCTTGGCAAAGTTTGCCCACATGGGAATGCTAACAGAGCTATCGAGGACCTCCAAAAATGGGCTCTCGATCAAAATCTGCGTCGCCTGAGCTGCAGTATAGGGAGGAAAGTAAACATGAGGTGCCGAAATGGTGGCGGTTTCCATGGGGTCGGTGTGAGACACAATGTATACCACCGAGATGTTTCGGATGGTGGAGTACTCTCTAAACCTGAGAAACGAGGCAAAGAGCTCGTCCGTCGAGTCAATGCACTGGTCGAACCGGTCGAGCACAAGCACATGTGGCTCGTCGTAGCCCGTTTCCTGCACAAACTGTTCGAGAGCCATCAAAAAATGGGCAAATGTCTCACACAACAGAGAAATCCGGGCGGCCTCGAGACCCTTGTACATGAACTTTTGGTTGTAGGTGGACAAATCAATGCCGCTATCGTTTCTTATGCCATGCAAGCAGCTCTGGAGCATGATTTTTTGCGTGATGAACTCGTCGCAATTGATAATGGTGTTGTGAATGCCCAACAGCTCTAGATGTTTTAGGACCGTATGGGTTTTCCCAACAGACCGGTAGCCCAGCACAATGACATTGGGCGCCAGAGTGAGGTTATCGCCCGTTATGAATGATCCTAGAAGCTCGAGCTCTTGTTCCCTGTACCTGACATGGCACATGGCTTCATTCCCGTGCATTGAATGTGATGAAATGCAAGTTTGATCTTTTTCGCGGCCGGTGCAACGCTTGCAAAAAAGTGGAGAGCAGCATCAAGTATACAGGCACAGGACAGGAATAAAAATACACACTATGGACAATTCAAAATATGGCATACTGTTTGATACGGCAGATTATAGTCTGAATACATGGAATGGTTTATGGATATCACTGAAATATGGAATGCAATATTATATTTACTTAGACGTATTCTTCAAGGACATTGAAGAGCATGGTCATGCCCATGGCACTAGCCACGTTTCTAAAGATCTCCATATTCTTCTGGATATCTTCAAAGCGAACGGTTTCCGTCCAAGTGCCCGAACATTTGCAGAATTCACTCATGTTGTCGGCCTTGATCTGGTGACACCTGGAGCACTGGTAGTCCTGCGACATGTACTTGGAGAGGACCTGGAAGAACTGTGCAAGTACCGCTTCCTCCATGACTGCAACATTATACGCCTTGTGACACACGGGACAAGCCTTGATATCCTTGGTTTCGTCCCTGCAAAAGTCAATATCCCGGATGTGGCTGCAGTAGTCACAGATAAACGAGCCGACGGTCAAGGACGCACTGGGGTTGTGGAATATGGAATCCGGACTGAATTCCTTAACATCTAATTCTGCCAACAAGTCCTTCCTAAGCATACGGACTTCAATGCTTCTTTGCTTGGATAATGCGAAAATTCCACACAAGAACTTGACCAATTCCAACACTGGGTTTCTCATGTGGAGGTGGGAGCCGGCCAACACGGGGAAAGCGTAGTCTTGCTTCAAGTCCGGGTTGAGAATCGACTCGTTTTGTCTGCGGTAAAGCTTCTTGATGCGCTGGTAAAGCGGTTTTCTGAAATTATTCATCACCTCGCTGACCACCTCTGCGTCGTCTTCGTTGTTGTTGTTTTCTTCTTGGTTTTTCTGGCCTCTCAATATATGGGCCAATTGCGTGATTCTCTGGGTCCCCGTCTGGGTCCCTCCCAATAAGATCTCACTCTTGTGGTCTGAAAGAGCATTTAAGAAGATTAAAACCCAATCTTCGAATTCTTGCTGGAACATCACCGGCAAGAACTTCTTGATATGCCATTTGCTGACGGGCGTCAAGTTCTGCACCTCGTCGTTGGTGATTTCACTGCAACATCTTCCGGCGTAGTTAAACTCGTCCATCCAAATCAATAAGTCCCAATACCTCACCACATTCAAGTCCAAGAAGTTGAACAACGGCTTGGACCTTGTAGCACTGACAACGTAGTTTCCATAGGCATATGAGTTTTCCACTGATATCTTGCTTGTTTGAATGATGATCTTTTGCCTGTTTGCGAACACCACGTTAGCATTCAGCCTCTTGAACTCTCCCACGAGCTGCAAAAGGGCTTTGCAAGTCAAGTTGTGCACGTGTTTCTGGAGAGTGAAGTCAAACAAGTATGAATCTTTTCTTTGGATCCAAGCCACCAAATGGCTCATCATGGAATCAGCATGTGCATTGTTTTTGCAAGCGTCATCCCACCAAGACTTGACCATAGATCTCAATTGAAGGAGAGCCGCTGGAGAAAATGAATCAATGGCAAGTGTAGATGCACCATTACCTTCACCACCCTCCAATGGATCGTCCGCCAAGTCTGTACCCTCAGCCTCGTTGATAAGAGAGGAGGTGAGGATGGTGTTGATGGTAAGAGTTCCAATCTCCACTTCCAAACATGCGGTTTCGTAGATCTCGGGGTTGTTAATGGTGATGAAGTCCAAATTCTCCACGTCTTCGAACCGGTCTGCTTCGTAACCTCCATGATCAGGGTAGGGGTTCGAAGACCACCACAAAACAATGTTGTTCTCAGTCAATTTCCGGGCGTACTGAACGTCGATCAAGTATCCCATGTTTTCGGTTTGCAAATTGCAAAGGGGAATGTTGGAGTAGTTGGACAAGTCAATCAAATTCTTGATCCACGATGCCAACTGGAAGTAATGCTTCACTATCCGCTTGGAGATGAGAGTTTGCCATCCTAGAGCTGGCATTTGCACCTCTCCAACACTCATCTTGATGGTGGGGAAATCGGAAGACGCTTCAATTAGCTGAAGAACCTTGTCACAGTATGGAGATTGAATAGTGAATAAAGCCTTGCTGCTTCTGCCTTCGTGGATCTTCCTTACCTTGGAGTTCAACTTCTTGTAGAGCGAGTTAGCGGTGCTGTAGTAGCTGGTGTCGAAAGTCATTTCCTCTTGATAATCCAAAATGTTGTACAACATAGCGAATTTGCTCTTCTTTGCCTCATAGATCTCCTTGTAGATCTTATCAAGGTTCGACGGGAGCTCTTGGGCCCCACTGGATGGCTTTAAAATGAGCAAGGTCACAGTGTTGCCCCATGTGTTGAAAAGAGCAAAGAACTCATAGCCATTGGTCATGATATGGAGCAAATAAAATATGTCCATGCTGAAACGTTTTAAGTACTGCTGGGAGTTCACTGTCACGAGATCTTTGGTAGTGAAGCCCGATTTCAAGCATTTTCCTAGAGCTCCAACCCTGGTGTCATCGAATCGAACCGTATTTCCCAAACTAATGATTGCTCGATCTATTGAACTGATCTCTGTTTCGTACAACCCAAGAATCTTAGAGTCATGCAACAAACTGTCCACCTTGCTGATTTCTTCATTGAAGGTAGCCTCGGTCATCGTCATCTTATAAAGATTAGATGAATCGTGGCCGTTCGGAAGAATGGCTTTTGATTTTTCGATTTCACAATTAGGAATCGTCTTTTTCTGAGAAAGGTCCGTCTTGTATGTGGCGTAAATTTGTTTGGGAATGTGAAACAAAAACGAATGAATCTTTTNGTCTTTTTCTGAGAAAGGTCCGTCTTGTATGTGGCGTAAATTTGTTTGGGAATGTGAAACAAAAACGAATGAATCTTTTGACGGGACAGAACGTACACCTTGATGGCTCCAATGTTGGTTGGGTCCATCTTGTACTCAAGGATTTCCCATTCTGATCCTGCAATACTTTCTGCTTGCTTCCTAATCATATTACCAACTGACTGTCTGTGGGAAGACTCTGCACTATCACCAAAAAGTTTCTTGCGCCTGTCTCTATTTTTGGATTGAAGTTGCCATTTGGCCTTTTGATACTCCAAAAACCCAACGTAATCCTCAGTCATCGATGGGCACTCTCCAACAAGGATCATTGCGTTACGTTCCTCTTCCTCAAGTCTCATTTTCTGTGCCTCTCTGAGCTTTCTTTTTTTGACGGTAACCTTTCCTAGCTTGGGCCTATCAGTACCATTGTCATCGATCTCACCAAAATCCTCAATATCCTTCACAAGTTTGACCTTATGCTCCGCCTTATTGGTTGCATTGAAGAAGTTTGAGATCGAAGACTGCTTGTATTTGTCTTCCTGGATGTTGATTCTCTTTCTCAACCATTCCGGGTGTGGAACTCTAGGCACAGGGTTCTTAACATTCTGGTAGGCTGCTGGAATCGTAATAATTTTTTGCACAACCGATGCTAAACGCTCGTAATAGTAACCCCAATCCAAGACCGACCGAGGATCAAACTCAGTTAAGGACTGGTCCTTGAGCCACTTCTTCAAGAAATATTCTTTCCTCTCAGAAGAGAAAACAGCCACAGGAACTGCTCTTTCCGTGACAGGGCTTCCCAACGGCTTGGCACTAATAATGTACTTACATGCCAAACCAGCATCTTTCACCATTTCTTCTCCGAGAAACTCCCCGAGTCTCTTTGCAGTAGTGATAGATGTAGACTTCTGACCTTCATATTCGGTCAATGCTTTGCTCATCATTTTGTTCTCACAAATGAGCTCTATGAGATCCTCATCCTCGAGCATTCCTCCTTTGGTGTCCAAGACGTCAAGCCAATTGTTGGCAACTGTTGCAACTGCTTTGTAACAAGTTTCGAGAGTGTTTCCCTCGAGAAAAAGCTTGAAGATATCGGATTGAAAGTTCTTGATGAGATTCAACTCTCCTCTTCTTTTCAACTCAAATCCCTTCAATTCAGCCAAAGAACCATCGTGGTTGAAAACAGCATATCTCTTCTTTAAACCTTTACCTTCCTCCTTGGAAGTAGGCAAAACCATCGCTTTATAAGGGCCATCGACCTCGAAGAAAATCGAGTTCTCGGACTTGACCTTGTACTTGAAGGTATTCTGATCAATTAAATCCAGATATTGATGGTTAGTGAACTCCTGATGAACCAAGTAATTCAACATCGAGCACGGATACTCTAAAAGAATGGACTTGCCGCTTTTGCATTTCAACGAAAAGTTTTCAGGGAATGATTTGGGCAAAATACACCAAATACCATCTGTATCCAACTCCAAGGGCCGCCCGATTCTTTCAACTAAGGAACGAGCCATCTGAATGATTTTGGAGCCAGTAAGACACGTGATACCTGCCATTTCCATTGAGTACCACCGAGAACCCTTTCTCATGACATACCCGTAAAAAGAGTTAAGAATGACTTTATGGGCTAGTTGCAAGGAGTCGTACAATACTACCATTTTGTTAGCCTCATCCTTGGATATGGCATCGTTGCATTTCGAAGCCTTACCCTTCCATTCTTTGGCAAGCCCTTTGAACTCATAACGACGGTCTCTAAAGTTTCTGACCGTGTTAACGTAGAAAGGATTTTCTCTCTGGCAAACAATGGCTTCTCTGATTTTTGTTTGGGTGACTTTCTTTCTGCTGTAGTTCTTCTGAGAGTATTCTCCCAATCTTTGCTTGATCAACAGTGCTTGCTCGGTGTAAGGAAGCTCGTCGAAAGTTCTGCTGCCTAGCCAGGGCTTCAAGGGAGGAAAGGATTCATTTTGCAAGGTTCTCTTGACCAAACCATAGTCACTAGCCTTGGCTGGAGTAAACTCTCCTCTCCAAGACCATTCTAGTCTTCTGTCACAGTTTTTGCCTGGCCGGTTGAAGTCACAGACTGCACAGTCCTCTTCTGATTTCATGGAATCTGGCTGCAATCTGTTAGACGTCATGATATTTGGGTACATGGAAGCCACATCCACGTGGTAGATCAAGGGATTTTCTGTTCTTACGGGGTTGTCACGGAGATTTTCAAGCTTTTCACGAACTTCGTTGTAAACCTCATCGAAGTTCTCAATATCACTGATTTTCTTGCCGTTTTCGACCTCAACACAAAACTCAATGGACTTCCTAAGGTTGCCCAAGAGTTCATTTATGGCAGCAGGTTGCACTTTGAAGTCACTTGGAATATCACTGCGGAACACTCCTGACTCCAAAGACTCCACATGCCCACCAACATACGTTTCGGACTCGAGAAGATGGCCTTCATAGAACCTTTCGATAGGATCGGTGTATTTGTTCGGAAGAAGAATGCCCTTTTCGTATGCTTGCACCATCAACAACATCTCACACAAGGTACCAGTACCTTTGCGTAGAACTTCATCTGGATTCAAAGGAATGATGGTGCACAACGAAAAGATAAAAGGATGCACATACTTGAAGTACAAGTAGTAGGTTGCAACAGCATCAGAAACAGAATACTCTGATAAAACATGGGGCTTTTCGTAAGCATATGGGGTCATGAGCTCGGGGTCCAACTCAATCGGGTTGTAGCCGAGCTTTGCAGTGGTCACAGCTTTCAAACCTTGCGATCCTTGGGGTAAGTACGAGTCTCTCTTGACCCATCTGAAACAGTCCATATGGACACAGTACTTGGACTTGTACTCGCCCTCATTGTCTTTGGCAAAGCCAATCTCGTCGAACATGTCCATTTCATGGAAGTTTGTTCTGTTTTCCACAAACGGCCAATCGAAAAAGTCACCATTGAAGGTGGCTATGACAGTAGGCCGCACGTCACGGATATGCTCAAAGAATCTCATAAGCACATGCTTCTCATCGGGCTCGTTGAAGATGGTGAAAAGACCAGGGTACTCGGGTTTTGGAGTATACTCGAAATCTTCAATATCCTCCGAGATGATCTCTCGGTTAGTGATGAGATATCCTTCACCATCGATCATGTACGATATCATCATGATCTGGTCGACCTTGGAGTCTGGAAATTTGAGAGGAGCCTTCGTGGTCTCTATATCGAATGCCAACACCACGGGATCGGCAAATGCAATTTTGTCTGTGTTTTCTTCAAACAGAACCTCGCCATGTTTGGCATATACGTCATACCATTTTCCCACACGCACGTTCTTGTCGATGGAAACACGGACATGGAATGGCACATCATACTCTCGAACATCATCAATAAAAGTCTTGGGGTCATTAAGTGGCTCATTAGCTCTTGCCTTGGACTCATTGGCAGCCTGGGAGCCATGCAGTCCCGGATTGGAGTTGCCAAAGTTCATGATCTGGAAAACGTCCCGGGTATCTCTTTTGGACTGGTTCTCCTTGATGATAGGCTGGAGCACTCGCCTTGCTCCTAAGAGATCGGAGACATTATGGAACAGTAATTTGATGAGCGTTCTCTTCAAGCCCACCAAATGGTTGGGTAGAGCCAAATCGTCCTTGATTTCTCTAGAGATGTTCTTGAGGTGGAACTCCTCCAAGGTCTTCTTGAGCGTCTCCTCGACCTCTGCCTCTCGTCCAGGAATGACTAGAAGAAAGAAGTAGGGGTCGTATTGGAGCGTGGATTTGAACGTGCCTCCTTCCTCGTCAATAAAATAGAAGTCCACACCGGAGTACCCCGCCAAGTATTCCTCTGAAGGGATCGTGGTGGCATGCATATTGACCAACCAGCCCTTTCTGGGCTTAGCACCATCGTGTTCGCCATGGTCAAAACGCTCGAAGCCCATGACGGCATCTAGATTGTCGATCCGCTCCACCAAATCCTTTTTCGTGGCGGAGTTGCTGAGCATGGGGTTGTTTTCTGCTGGCTGTTCCTCATTTTTGGCTAGCTTGAACTCTGTGGTGACTTTTCCCCGCTTGTTCTTGACAAAGCGGGCGGATGTCGATCCCAGGAATCGCGTGGATGTTTGGACGGACATGTGCCTGATAAATAACAGCGAGCCAAGGGGTGGATTAAGTGGCTAGTGTCCCGGATGTGGGTAGTATAATGTATTCGCAGAAGTAGAGATGGGGTGCTACAGTACGCGTATGACACGCGCGACGGTTGAAGATTAGCCTGGATTTTCCACTGCGTCTTAGCTATTTCGCAGGGCCCTCACTCGCTCTATACGTGTCATGTGACTTCCCGTAGCCAGACCTATATAGACATCCCATTCTTCACGGTCTATCTTGACATAAATAAAACAATCAAAAATTGTACTGCCACAGAGTAGATGAATAGGAACTGTACGCGGAGCCTTCTTTGGCTATTGGAGATCGACACATTGGCTCCTTCTCCACTGCCAATGGGCAACACAAGAAACTTCAAAGATCTCATCAAGAACAACGACAAGCTCCCGACAACTGCAAGGAAGAAAGTGTAGAAGAACACCCACGAGTTGCCGAAAATCTGCTTCCAGCATAGCAAGCAAATGATAGTCACATATTTGTACCCACTGAAACTAATCAAGTCCCAGAGAGAGCTTTGCGACGAGCAGTTGAGAAGGTAGAGGCCCACTTTGAAGATTACCATGTCCAAGAAAGAGCATGCCAAGGTTTGCGAGGCCAAGTAGCCGAAGACTTGCGGATGGAAGTCACCTTTCAAGCCCTGGAACAGCGCCCAAAGCAAAATGTACGTCACATACGACATCAATGGAATGTACAAGTCTGGGGCATTGATATCCTCAGAGGCAGGGGCATAGTTGATGCCTCCCGAGTTCCCGTTTCCGTTTTCAACCGCAATGATCCGAGACCAGTCTCTATGACGATACGGAAAGAGTATTAGGAAAATCTTTCTCCAGACGTAAGAGTTGCTCACTTTGAAGTAATACTTCAACTCTCCTGCTACCGGTATATACGAGCCGAAGTTCTGCTGGATGTAGTTGTTGGACTGGCCAAAACTGCTCTTGGCGAATTGGGCGGCCATTGACGCTGCTGGGTCCGAGAAGAAGTCGCCATACGATGTTCCTTGGCCCTGAGGCTTGTTTTGAGCAGCTGGCGGCACCTGAGCGTTCATATTGTTATATTGTTGCTGAGGGTCAAACTGCTGGTTGTATTGTTGCTGGTACTGATGCTGGGGCGAATCCAGGTATCCTTGGAACAGCAGCGGCTGACCGTATTGTGGCTGCGTATAGCCTTGGTAATTGTTGGCGTCCGCCTGATATTGTTGGCCAGCAGGCGGGACGTATTGGGATTGGGAATGTCGGTTTTGAACGTGCTGAGGCCGAGGATGCTGTAAGTTCCGAGCTTCATCGGAATAAACTGTGTCAGAAGCAGAAGCGTAGGGATTGTACATGATGCGAAGTCAAAACTCTTGAGTATTAGTGTTTTTGCGTGGCTAAGGGAAGAGGTACTGTGGGTGGTCGGTTCTGATTCGGTGGCCTACATGGTCTCTCGTGGGTCGTGCGCGCACCCTTCTTGAGCAATGAAGCCACCGGCTACGTTCAGGGGTACAGAAACCCCCGGGGCCATATGAATAATTGATCATGCTCTACAAAACCAAAATATTATTAGCAAAAGCAAACATCCATAGAATCCCACCTTTGCACTTTGTTGCCGCCATATATCCTTTCATCACGCAAGCTATGGTGGTCGCGTGCTACGCCAGAGCGCATACCTGCAGTTGCGCATGATTCCCGACCAAAGGAATCACGCTAGCAAATCTCACACTCCAACCACAAGCGAAATGCCCGAAAACAAAGTGCTTGTTGTATCCAATCGGTTACCGGTAACCATTACCCGTGAAGAGGGCGGGCTGTACCACTACTCCATGTCGTCGGGAGGCTTGGTGACTGCGTTGCAAGGATTAAAGAAATCCACCGAGTTCCAATGGCTAGGCTGGCCTGGATTGGAAATTCCCCAGGATGAACAAGAGAAGGTCAATGAGGACCTTATGAACAAGTTCAACTGTACCGCTATTTTCTTGAGCGACACTATCGCCGACTTACACTACAATGGCTTTTCCAATAGTATATTGTGGCCGTTGTTCCACTATCACCCGGGAGAAATGAACTTTGATGAAACCGCATGGGCAGCATATATCGAGGCGAACAAACAGTTTGCTTCTGCTATTGCTTCGCAGGTTAACGATAACGATTTGGTCTGGGTGCATGACTACCACTTGATGTTGTTGCCCCAGATGTTGCGGGAGTTGACCAAGGATAAGAAGAACGTCAGAATCGGCTTCTTCCTTCACACACCTTTTCCTTCGTCCGAGATATATAGGATTTTGCCGGTCAGAAAAGAGATCTTGCTTGGAGTCTTGAGCTGCAACTTGATTGGCTTCCATACTTATGATTATGCCAGACACTTTTTGTCGTCTGTGTCTAGGATTGTTTCAGATGTCAAGACCGTTCCTAATGGTATAGAGTACGAGGGGCGCTCCATCAGCGTGGGGGCGTTCCCAATTGGTATCGATGTGGATAAGTTCACTGAAGGTGTCAAGCAAGCTAATGTTGTCTCTCGAATCGAGCAATTGAAGAAGAAATTCGGCAATACACAGGTGATTGTTGGCGTGGACAGATTAGATTACATTAAAGGTGTGCCTCAGAAACTACATGCGTTTGAAGTTTTCTTGACCGAAAATCCCGAGTGGATTGGGAAGGTGGTTTTGGTCCAGGTTGCTGTTCCTTCTAGAGGAGACGTGGAAGAGTACCAAAGCTTAAGAGCGACTGTCAATGAATTGGTGGGAAGAATCAACGGAAAGTTTGGTACGGTGGAGTTTGTGCCTATCCACTACTTGCACAAGTCCGTGCCTTTTGAAGAGCTCATCAGTTTGTACTACATTTCGGATGTGTGTTTGGTTAGTTCAACCAGAGACGGTATGAACTTGGTGAGTTACGAATACATTGCGTGTCAAGAAGAAAATAAGGGCTCGTTGATTTTGTCTGAGTTTGCAGGTGCTGCCCAGTCTCTCAATGGAGCAATCATTGTGAATCCTTGGAACATTGACGAGTTGTCTGAATCCATTAAAGAAAGTTTAACCTTGCCAGAGGAAAAAAAGGCTATCAACTTCGAGAAGTTGTTCACGTACATTTCAAAGTACACATCTGCGTTCTGGGGAGAGAACTTTGTGAAGGAGCTTTCAAAATTAGAGGGAAAATAAATATATAAATACTATAATGATTCTTCGATTCTAGCTTGTTTGCTCTAGCAAGTTACTCAACTTAGTCGATGTCCTGGTCTAATTTGATGGTTGTTAATGCAGATAAGTTATGGGTTTCTAGGTTTGCAGCAGTCAACGGTGAGACATAAAGGTCGTTCTCCTTGTCCTCTTTTTTGTCCTCAACGGCCTTGAGATCGGTTTTGAAATTGATTGCTTTTGTAAGTGGTCCGTTGAATGCCTTGTTTGGCATGAGGCTTTGACTGAGCTGGTTAGTGACTGGGGTCGAGATGACTTGGGGTTTGATTCCAAGTTTTGAAAGAAGTGAATTGTTTCCATATAGGTATGAGTTAGGGTTTGACTGGGGCATGCTGGAGAGGAATTGTCCGTTGGAGTATAGCGATGACTCCGGTAGATTGTTTTTTGGTGTGTGTACCTTTTTAGTCGGAGGATTTTTTAGCTTTTGAGAGCCAGTGTTATTCTGAATAGGTTCTTTTTCTTCAACCTGTTGAGGTTCGATTTCTTCCTTGAAATGGGAGACATCCTTTTCCAATGTTTTAGCCAGGTTGAATGCAGACATAAGATATGGAAGCTCTTCGGTAAGTGTGGAGCCCTGTAAGAGGCTATTTGACGTGTATAGCGAGCTGTTGGAGTTTCTTCTTGCTGAGCTGGGGCTTGCAACTTCTGTGGGAGTTGCAGTAATAGAATGAACCATTGGATTGGAGTAAGGAGGTGACAACGATGACATGCCCACCGATGAGGAATCCGGCATTGACTCTGCGTACGTATAGTCAGCTTCTTTAGATGGTTCATAGATTTCTGGTTGATCATAGGCAAGAGCTGAGGCTTCATTGAGAGTTTGAGCATACTCGAGCTTGTAGACTTCGAACATTTGTTCCATATCGGAGATGACTGCCAAGCACTCGTTCTTGTCCTCTTCATCATGGTTCTCAACAGCAGTATTTAGCTGATTTAGAAGACTGATCACGAAATCTTGGTACGAGCTGACAGTCTCAATTTGCTCAGGTGTACCTCCCTCCAACATCCACTCGAGGTTTGTTCCTATGGTGATGAGTTTTGCTTTCAGGTATGCAATGGTGATTTTCTCGCGTAGCTCATCCTTGAGTTTGATGCTCCTCAAGAGCAAAGAGGTCAAAAGAGTACCACTGTCACTGACGTATTCTCGAGGAGAAAGAGACCTCAGTGCGTTTGTTATGAAATCAATATCCGAGCTAATCTTGTTGAGCTTCACGGTAAGCTCCTGGCACGAGTCGATCACCCGCACACTGACATTATTGTTAAAAGTCTTGATGTTGCTGGGATTGGTGTTATCAAAATGGTTGGCCGAGTTGATGTCTAGCGATAGAAAGGCCCAGTTCTTGAGATTGAGGCCGATCTTCTCCAATGTTTTGAGGATGTTCAAGCACAAATTACATAGACGGGTAACCTTCTTCTCGGTCAAGGGGAAGTTCTGAATGAGCTCGATTATTTGCGACGACTTAGACTTTTCCTTATTTAAGTCGGGGTCTCGTGCAAGCGCAAGGATGCTGTCTTGGTATTGACCATTGGCAGAATACGACATCATGCTAGGCTTGTGTTTATATGTGTAAAATTGCGACCTCGGGGGAGTGGGGTCTAAGAGGGAGCCAGGCCAGAGAGCGGGAGAGGTGGCGGCGTGTGCCTTTTTATAGCAAGGTCAGGATTGAAATGAATATATGCAGATGTGTATCTGATAGTCCGGTCTGCCTGGTGAACGTTACGCTTCTGGGGGAAAAAAGGTGTGTTTTTGTTGATCCGCACTGAGCAAGGAAATCAGGTGACTGGTCATCTAAGCATATGCTAAAAGCTAAAAAACGGGTCACAGAATTTGGGCTGCAGTGTATATTTAAGTTTCTCTGCAAGGAGTACAATAGTGAGTTTGTATTTTTAGAAAAGGGACTGCTTTGTTGAAGTGTTGGTGATGATGTGGGAATCTGAATAATGGCTGCGGGATGCAAAATCTCACACTATTATTAATGCTGTCGTGTTAGATGCGAGAGTTATTCTCACCATCAGAGCGCTAAATGTTAGACTGGTAAATAGAAGACTGATCAAAAAGACAAGACGAAAAGATATTACAGTAATTAAAAAAGCATTTAAGTAAATGATAGCAAAACCAAGAGAAATAAAAAGCCAATTATACACTTATTACACACCAGATGGCCAATCAGAAAGCACCTATTAACTAGACTGGCATGAGATCTCAGAGAGATGAGTGGCTTCAGCCTTACCGCTGATGCATATTTATTAATCCTACCAAAATCAGTAGATCCTAACCGCTCCTATTCTGCAATAAATAAAACACTCCTTTGATTATAAAATCCGCCCTATCGATAACTTATTCACCTTCTTCACGAGCTGTGGTTCTCCATAGAATTCTCCCACTCTTCTAAGGAACTGTTGGGGTGGAGTGCCACGATGATAAGAGTCATGTTGTCGAAGCCAATGCCCGTGATTCGTGATGCCATGCTTATACAGTCATTTAGAACGTATTCAACAATGTGCTGCAAATTCCAGCCTTCAGTAAGCTTGCTTCGTATCAACTGTAGCAAGGCATCGTTGGTGTAGCAGTCCCAGATTCCGTCGCAGGCTAGAACGAGGTATTCGGGCGTCCGCAATGCCTGCAAGTCGTAGATCATGATATCAGGTTCGGCACTCACCTGGAACATCTCAGGTGGTATGGCCACCAAGTTGCCATTTGCAAACCGCCTATTCTTTTCCAAATACGTGTTGTTCTTACCCGGAGCACCGAGCTGGAGCCACGGGAGCTTGAACTTGAGATCTCCAAAAGCTCGAGACAAGGCCAAGATCTCATTAACCCGCGAGTTGAGAACGTAGCCACCGCTGTTTTCAATACGGACCCTCTCGCCCATGTTCGATGGTTTGTGGTCAAACGTTAGTGTTTTTGCGTATCCTCCGGGCAAGGACAAGATGGAACGCGAGTCTCCGGTGTTTGCAGCAATGATAAAGCGGTTGGCCACGATAACCACTACCGTGGCAGTGGAACCACAGTTACTGGCCTCTTCTTCGGGCAAATGCGAGTCCACCTCAAAAAAGATGTCCTTTATCTTGCAAGTATAATCGGAAAGCTTGGCATTGTGATCAAATTTTTTTAAGGCATTGAATATTTTGGACACAAGCTTATCCTGTAGTATCTGGGCAATATCCTTGCCACCATGACCGTCGAAAACACCAAACACGGCTAGGGACTCGTTCTCGGAAACCTTAATATCATGGGCATCTTCCATGGACATTCGGTAGCCCTGCATGGAGCCTACACTGTATGAAAGAGTATCAAAATTGCCGTGATCTATAGTCTTCTCCTCGACTGGGTGGGACAATAATTGACCCATGTTGGAGGTGGATGGGATCTAATGCAATGGGAATGGGGGAGCTGAGAATCCAAAAAAAAGAGCAGCGAGTTCAAATTAGCCAGAAGGGGGCCAGAAGGGGGCCAGAAGGGGGAAGGGGAATCCAGCAATCGTTAATAGAGTGCAAGGACACGGCAAAAGCGGGAAAATGCGTGACTAAAAAAGGATACACGGATGTTGATCCTGAGATATAGGTACCTAAAATGAAGGGTGTCGCGGGCCAGGTCCGTCAAATGTGAGGCAATGTTAAGTGATAATTTGAGGATTTTCGCGCGATCAGCGTGCGCTGTTGCGGCTTAAGGCACCTTTACACCGAGATACAGTCCGTGACAATAGTAAGGTCATTTCCGAAACAACCCTGTTCCATGTGATGACCGAATCTTTCCATTGGGTCGTATATCTTTATTGGTTAGAATTTTTTACCTTTGTTTCTGTGCATGATTCGATTCGTATCATGCCCGGTGTACTTATTTTCTTTGGGGCACATCACCACTATTGGCCATGGCAGAACAACAAGGTCATCAAACGTAACCCCAACAAGCATAGGTCGTCACCCAAGCACCAGGTGCAGGACACATTTGAAAATTTGGCAACTTTAGAAACCAACTCAACATTGTGATTTCTCTTCACGGGATATTTCCTGATCCCAGACCGGCAATTGTGGCGACGTTTAGGATATCGAAGAGTGCATGCACTATACTTCCCAATGGTTAGTCGCATAGTACCTGCACCCAGAGAGTGTGGGGTTGCTCCTGGAGATGTGCTGTAGTGAAGCGGAGCACAGCCTAATGCGAGCCCTATAAAGAGACCCTGTCGCAACCAACACTTTCCCTTCCCTCTACCTCCACCTAATAGTTCTTGAACAACCCTCCCAATCGCAAAAAATTTAACCATTTTAAAGCTAGCTGTGCTAAATTTTCAACCAAGCAAAAGTATCGATTTCGTATTTGGCGTGATGAAGAACCCCGTGATTACTGCAGAAACTCCTGATGGGGACTCTGACTACAAGATACCCAAGTCCTTCCCAATTGGCCCCAAATTCAAAAAATACGCGAAAAACCCCATCCTCAAACCAAACCCGCATCACAGATTCGAAGAGGCCTACATCTACAATGCGGCGGCCATAGTGCTTGACAACAAGGTTTTCCTCTTGTACAGAGCCCAGGATAGGAAGCGCACGCTGTCTATAGGTTTGGCATGGCTGGAAGACGGCTTCAATTTCGAACGGTACCCACGGCCCGTAGTGTATCCTACCGAACCGTGGGAAAAAAATGGAGGCTGCGAGGATCCACGTTTAGTAAGAGACCCCACGACCAAGCAGTTCATTATGACCTATACGGCGTACGATGGCTCGTATGCACGGTTGTGCTTGGCCACTTCGTATGACCTCTTCACGTGGACGAAATACCCTCCCATAATCAAGGACGGCAAGTGGCAGGAAGTATGCAACAGTCTTGACGGATCTCAGTTCATCCGTCGCAACTGGCTGAAGTCTGCAGCTATTTTTGTTGACAGACATAAGGATGGAAACTACTACATGATCTGGGGTGAATCAGGACTCCAATTAGCCAGGAGCAAGGATTTGATCCAGTGGAATATTGACACTCTGTCATTTGCGAAGGGAGAGTTTCCTTGGCAAAATCGTTTGATTGAGCCAGGACCTGCACCAATTAAAATCGACACTGGAGACAAAAAAAAGAACCATTACATTCTCTTTTACAACTCGTCCACCATCGGAGGCTGCAAATATGCTCCTGCAACATACACCATATCACAAATGCTCATTGATTACGATAACATTGAACAAGGGCCTTTGGCCCGGTTGGAATTCCCCAATTTGGTGCCTGATGCACCCAATGAGAAAACGGGCCAGGTTAACGAGGTGGTGTTTACCGAAGGTGTGGTGCAATTTAAGGGCAAGTGGTTTGTTTACTATGGACAAGCAGACTCAGACTTAGGCGTGGCTACATGCGATGCTTAAGCTTGTCCATGCATGACAAAAACCTATACTTGAGGAGATATCCGTCTGAGAGATATTCTAGTTTGAGAAGAGTTCTTGTCAAAAAAACATTTTTTCCCTAAAGATTTTACTTACCCAAGGGGTCTCTATTTGTCCATGGTATTTGCTACTAATGAGTACTTGCATTGGTACTTTTATTGAGGCAGGCTGACTATAACCAAAGCGAAGACACTCGAATGCCAGGCACTGGAAAATACTAGAGGACACTAAAAGAAAATGCCAGATTTTCAAAATTCCAGACACTGAAAAGCCTATCGCTTATTATGTGGCATTACGTAGATGAGCAAATGAATGGGTCAAGTGAAAGGTCTCAGTAGACTACCAAGTGTAGTGAGCACTCAAAATCTATAGCATTTCTAAAGATCGCGTGCGGAGTTACCGCACTACACAATGCCATCGCCATACTCCACCAATACGCACATCAGACCGCTCACTAGACCTAATTGAAGGTTCACAGTATCTCTTGAACGTATACTTCAAAGGCCTGCATAATAGCAGAACTGCTCCAAGCCCTGATCTACAGTTTATAAACTGCTTAGCAATAAGCGGCAGCGATATAGTCCACTACTTGTTCCTCACTCCACTAAATCTTATCCAGGGTACCTTCTCCAGTGCACTTTTCACCAGGTCAACATCACAATCAGCACCAAAATGGTTGCACCCCGAATCAAGCTTGATGGGAACCCTATTAATGGTACGGAGCCTGTCAGGATTGCCTGTCTTGGAGGCCCTCGCACGGGCAAAACAGCGTTCATTCTGAAACTCGCTGAGGGCACCTTCAGAGATACCTATTACCCTCTGCGCAAGACCATCCCCATTCTATTCACGTATACCGCCACAGACTTCTACCTGCGGGTGTTTCTCAGTGAATTCGACCCCAAGGAGTCCCTACAGGCGTCGTTGTCTCGGAATGACTTGTTGTTGAGCCCTGTGATCTCTGACTCTCTAGTCAGGACCTCAGCCAAGAAACCGTTACCCAATGCCTTGGCAGATAAAGGCCTTGCGTTGATTGCAAACAAGTACTATGCGTCGTACCGAGATGCTGAAAGCCTGGATCTCAAAGTGACGCCCATCTTGTGTGAGCTCATCGATACACCTGCGTTCAATGCCAGCCAATTTGTGCCTTTTCTAGAGGCGTCTCTTTATGCCAAATTGAGCAAGGATGTACTTAAAAACTTAGCTGACGAGCCTCGCCAGCCTGTAAATACCGAACCTCTTCTAGTGGCCAGTGGAGCTGGGGAGTTGAACGGTGCTGTTGATGGGTACTTCTTCTTTTATAGCGCTGTTCCATCTGCACAGCCTCCAAACTACGGAGAAGCGGTTTCGGAACAGGATTCAAAGACTAGTACCTCACTCTCGTTTCTTCCTATCATGAAGGCAGGCTTGGAGGAAGCCTGGAGTGAATACTACACCTACAAGACGCGGTGGGAGCAGGGCAAAGAGAAGGACATGTTTTCGTTAAAGACCGCGTTGCTGAATATGTTTGACCGCACGGGCCAGCTCAAGCAAGAAATCCCCATAGGCAAACTTTTGGGCACCTCGCTAGATCCAGCCAATCCGCTGTGTCCTCCACCCATATGGATTATTTGCACACACAAGAACCTGCCCTTAGCATCGCCCAAATTGGTGGAAGACGGTAAGGAACTAGCACGCAAATGGAGATGTGGATTTGTTGCTCTTGATGTCACCGAGGACGTGGACATGATGATGTCGTTGATGATCAGGGAAGTTTCCGAGAGAAAGTCTTTACAGAAGCAGAGGAAAGGTCGCTAGTACTCATCACATCATCACATCATCCACCATAATTATGAAATCCACGTGTATATGTATATATATCAATAATCTAAAATAATCAACAACCCAAATATTTATAAAAGAAACCATTCATGAAGAAGGGTGTATGGAGGGTCTGGTGTGTTGCAGTCTATCTAATCGCGGGGTGCAGGAACACACCTTTAGCCATACATGGAGTGCATTCACACTCACGCTAACTCACGTACTCACACACACCCAATTGTTCATATATCCACCAATTTCTTAGACACACTCCTTATATAAGATTCCTAGCATACAGTCTTTAACATTTCTTGTTACACTGTCCTGAACTTACATGTCGCATGATGGCTCAGACGTCCAGAAATTCGTATGCCCCATATGTTCCTTGGCGAAGCAGAGCTCCATCATCTGTGGCTCGTGCTCCAGCGGCCGCCTTGAAGCCGTACGGAACTCGGTGATTGATAATGAGCAAAAGAATGACTTGATGAGACGGGAGATCAATGCTATTTTCAGTGCTGTTTATGAAGGATCCCCATTATCCGAAGTGAGATCCTCTCATGGGCACTTGGGAATCCCCGTTCCCACTCCAGCAGCCATGCAGAAACTCAAATTGAGTATCAAGAAGCTCGAATTGAAGAATATCCGATCCAAACAACTCGGTATTCAGAAAACTCTGGACTCTCTACTGCGCAAGACTAGTGCGCTCAAGGCTAAGATCGACCGTCAGAAACTACAAAACATAGAGTTAAAGCAGGGCTTGGAAAATACCAAAAGCCACATTGCTAGTATGGCCAATATGAAACTCTCTGATTTGGATAAGGAGCTTGCTGCTATTCAATTTAAGACCGATTGTTACATCAACCGTCAATCCTCATCTATCCAGCTTTCACACTTGCGGGTCATCCAGGAAACATGGCTCTTTAGTTCGCCAACCAATACACCTCGCCTCCGGTATGGACGAATAATACCATTGCAGGATTTTGCTGCTGAAAACTACCAACTCAACACTGTGAATACGTTCTTGGAGGACTGCATCCAGCTCCAAGTTCTTCTCTTTGATCTCTTTTCAATCAAAGACTCTCAGCTACATCTACCATACCTCAACTACCTACAAAAGCTACTACCAGATTCTCGCTTTTACGAGTCTGTTCAAAGCAAAATAAACACTTTGAGATGTGATAACAATACGGAAGAAATGGAACCCGAGGAGGATGCTTCCCTAAAAGAGGATGACTCTTTGACTGAGCATGTCGATAAGATCACAATCAAGAATAATGTTTTACAAGTGCCGAGATCGTCACGCACAATGAATCTACAGCGTCGTTCTTCAGTAAAGCAATCTGAAGTATCGGAGGCAGCATCCAGATACAGTAAGGATGAAAGCTCAGTTAAGACGAGTTCAAGTGAACGCAAGACAAATGATTCGATAACTGAACCAGGAGAAGGATCGGGAAAAGCAAAACGCATAGTCATCGTTCCCCATAAGTTACTCAAGAAGCCGTTCGCCAAGTTGGAGCCGAACGAGTACCTCAAGTTTGTGCTGGTGGTGGTCAAGATCCTTGTGAATTTCAATTGCCTCATATATGGAGTATCAGATTTCTACGGACGGACCTCTGGAAACTCAACGGTGCAAATATCAGGCAACAAGTTCTCTTATGACTTCAAAGAAATTTTCGAGGAGATTTCAAAACTACAGGATTTGCTTCGGGCTGCAGGGATTGAAGGTGACCCCATACCAAAAGAGAAGCTGCTCTCTCTGCGACCATACAGTGAAAGTCTTCAATCCTCCACCACCACCGTCGGCAACGAGTCACCCACCGAAACTACCTCAGTCAGCAAAGCTTCTTTGCGAGTCGCACAGGACGGTGCGCTACAGAAGATCTACAACAAGTACCTACTTGGGCGCAAACAACCGGTTCGACAGGCCCAAGGCCAGCACCTGGGAGCAGGCTCCAAGATGGATGGCATCATATACGGGCTTGTCAGCGAAGCTAAGATGGACGAACGACCGCTAAGCCCAAAACCTAAAACACACAAGGGTCTACAGGTACACGTGGGCAAAGCCAGTTTCAACTTGAAAGACATTGTGAGTACTGTCCATGGAATTATCTCCTCCGGAGGCGGAGGCGGAGGCGGAAGACACCGAGCTTTTAGTCGTGGTGCGCACTCGCAGGACTTCGAGATTGCCATGTCTATGATGGAACGGTCCAAGGTGCATTTGGAGGACTGGGATATGGTCAGCCGGATGTACTAACCAAGCAGCAGAGTGAAAGAATTTTCATTCGGTAGCTTTTAGAAAAATCAAAAGAACCAGAAATTGCCATGTCGTTGCCAATTACTTGCGATCCACACCCGTGGGCGTATATCTGGAACCACAGGCGTAAATTGTCGCACATCACCTCTCGACCCAATCGTAATTTATCGACGACTCTCCCGATAACACTCCTCACCTACGCATTCCTAAAACCGGGCACACATCCACCACCAAAGTCATCATCACCTATATTCGTCTGTGAAATGTTGTCTGATAAGGAATTGTACGACTTGAACAAAAAAGCCGTCACCGAAGGCTTCAAAATTAAGCCTAGAATCAACTATAATACCGTTGGGGGTGTCAATGGTCCTTTGGTCATTTTAGATAACGTCAAGTTCCCTCGTTTCAATGAGATCGTCAATTTGACCTTGCCTGATGGCACCATCAGAGCCGGACAGGTCTTGGAGGTTAGAGGATCCAAGGCCATCGTCCAGGTTTTCGAGGGTACCTCGGGTATTGATATTAAGAAGACCAAGGTGGAGTTCACCGGAGAAAACTTGAAGATTGCCGTTTCCGAAGATATGTTGGGCCGTGTTTTTGATGGTTCCGGTCGTCCTATTGATAAGGGCCCAAAAATTTTTGCTGAGGACTACTTGGACATTAACGGATCGCCTATCAACCCATTTGCCCGTATTTACCCAGAGGAAATGATCTCCACCGGTATCTCTGCCATCGATACGATGAACTCCATTGCTAGAGGACAAAAGATTCCCATCTTCTCTGCCTCCGGTTTGCCTCACAACGAAATTGCTGCTCAAATCTGTAGACAAGCTGGCTTGGTCAGACCAACAAAAGACGTTCACGATGGCCACGAGGAGAACTTCTCCATTGTTTTCGCTGCCATGGGTGTTAACTTAGAGACCTCGAGATTCTTCAAGCAAGATTTCGAGGAAAACGGATCCTTGGACAGAACTTCCTTGTTCTTGAACTTGGCCAATGACCCAACCATTGAAAGAATCATTACTCCAAGATTGGCCTTGACCACTGCCGAATACTTGGCCTACCAAACAGAGAGACACGTGTTGACTATTCTTACCGATATGTCTTCTTATGCTGATGCCTTGAGAGAAGTGTCTGCTGCCAGAGAGGAGGTGCCTGGTAGAAGAGGTTACCCAGGTTACATGTACACCGATTTGTCGACTATCTACGAAAGAGCAGGAAGAGTCGAGGGTAGAAATGGATCCATCACCCAGGTGCCTATCTTGACCATGCCTAACGATGATATCACTCACCCTATTCCCGATTTGACCGGTTACATTACCGAGGGTCAAATTTTTATTGACCGTCAATTGGACAACAGAGGAATCTACCCACCAATCAACGTGTTGCCATCTTTGTCGCGTTTGATGAAGTCGGCCATTGGTGAAGGTATGACCAGAAAAGACCACGGTGATGTGTCTAATCAATTATACGCCAAATATGCCATCGGAAGAGATGCAGCAGCCATGAAGTCCGTTGTGGGTGAGGAGGCTTTGTCTTCTGAGGACAAGTTGTCGTTGGAGTTCTTGGAGAAGTTTGAGAAGAACTTCATTGCACAAGGTGCTTACGAGGACAGAACTATTTTTGACTCCTTGGATCTTGCCTGGTCTTTGTTGAGAATCTTCCCCAAGGAGATGTTGAACAGAATCAGTCCAAAGATCTTGGACGAGTTCTACGAGAGATCGAGCGAACAAGACGAGGACGACGACAAGGACTTGGACCAGGACAAGTCCCACGATTTGATCGATGCCTAAACCAGACTTGTCTGCCCCTGCGTCTCGCTATTTACTTCTCGAATATGACATTAGCACTGAAGCTACTGAAGAAGTGTAGGTACTTTTGTATATTTTAAAGAAAAAGTTTGTGTAAGGCATGTAGTGACCATTCCAAACAAACTTCAATGCTCTATAATGCTAGTCAGCTTATGCTGATTGCTCTTGTGCCTTTTTCAAGTTACCGATGTAATTGATGGCGGAGCCTGCCTTGAAGAAGTCAATCTGGTCCTTGGACATGGTGTGCTTGCACAAGAATTCAAACTCGGAACCATCTCTCTTCACAGCCTTCATTTTGATGAAGCCTCCATTGTCACCGTTCTTGGCAACCATGTCCACCAAGTCAACCGTAGTGAGCTGGTCTCCTGCAGAGATCTTATCGTAGTCGGCCTCGTCAGCAAATGTTAATGGCAACATACCTTGCTTCTTCAAGTTTGTTTCGTGGATTCTGGCAAAGGACTTGACCAAAATAATCGATCCACCGGTAAATCTGGGAGACATGGCGGCGTGTTCTCTGGCAGACCCTTCTCCATAGTTGTGCTCAGCCACAACGATCCATGGACGCTTTTCCTCTTTCCACTTGAACATCAATTCAGGAATAGAGTAGGCGTCACCATTGAGATCATAAGCTTTGTTGACTTCTCCAGTTTCCTTGTTGACTGCTCCAATCAAGGTGTTGTAAGAGATGTTCTCCAAGTGGCCCTTGTATTTCAACCAGGATCCTGCTGCAGAAATGTGGTCAGTGGTACACTTACCTTCGACCTTCAAGAGCACAGTGGTGGACAATTCCTCACCAGACCATGGGGCAAAAGGCTCCAAGATCTGTAATCTGTCTGAGTCTGGAGAGACGTTGATCTGAACTTCTGGCTTGGGCTGTGGGTCTTGCTCAGGGTAAAACACCTTGCGGCCTGGAATGAAGCCAGAACTTGGCAATTCGTCTCCGCTTGGACTGTCGAACTTGAAGTCTCCATTCTCGGTCTTGATACTGTCTGTGATTGGGTTGAAGTTCATGTCAGCGGAGTAGATCATAGCGGTGACAATGTCTGGCGACGTGAGGAAGTTCATGGTATTTCTGTTACCATCGTTCCTGGCACGGAAGTTTCTGTTGAAGGACGTGAAAATGGCGTTGGAGTCCGTGGATGTTTTGGAAACGTCAGTTCTGTCCCATTGTCCAATACAAGGCCCACATGCGTTGGCTAAAACAATGGCACCGTTTCTTTCGAAAACGTCAATCAAACCATCTCTTTCGATTGTAGCACGGATCTGCTCAGAGCCGGGAGTGACAAAGAACGGAATCTTGGGCTTGATCCCTGCCTTTTCCGCTTGTCTGATGATCGACACGGCTCTGGACATATCTTGGTAAGAAGAGTTGGTACATGATCCAATCAAACCTGCACTCACAGAAGCAGGCCAGCCTTCAGCCTTGGCAGTTTCACCAAAAGCAGAAATTGGCGTAGACAAATCTGGAGTGAAAGGTCCATTGACATGAGGCTCCAAGCTGCTGAGGTCAATCTCAATTACCTTGTCATACTGAGCACCAGAGTCAGCCTTTAAGAAGTTGTACTTACCTAAAGCAACATCAGCAGCATCAGCAATGGGAGCTCTGTTTGTTTGTCTCAAGTAGCGACGGTGGGCCTCTTGATAAGGGAATGTGGAGGTGGTGGCTCCGATCTCTGCTCCCATATTACAGATAGTGGCCATACCTGTGCACGACAAGGTCTCCACACCATCACCAAAGTACTCCACAATGTATCCAGTACCACCACGAACCGTAAGGAGGCCAGCCAAGTATGTAATGACATCTTTTGGAGAGGACCAGCCGTTCAACTTTCCAGTGAGCTTGACACCAAGCACTTTGGGAGCCTTCAATTCCCACGGCGTTCCAGTCAAGCCGTCCACGGCATCTGCACCTCCAACACCAATAGCAATTGCACCCAATCCTCCTGCATTGGGCGTGTGGGAGTCAGTTCCAAGCATCATCAAACCAGGCACAGAGAAGTTCTCTAAGACGATCTGGTGGATGATCCCGGAACCAGGCCCCCAGAACTGGATGCCGTACTTCTCTCCACAACTCTGCAAAAAGTCAAACACCTCCTTGTTCGTTGCAATGGAGCTGGTCAAGTCAGACTCAGCACCTTCTTTCCCCACAATCAAATGGTCACAATGGATGGAGGCAGGCACCATGGTGCGAGACATCCCCGTGGTCATAAACTGCAAAAGTGCCGTCTGTGCAGAAGCATCTTGCATGGCAACACGGTCCGGCAGCAACTTCAAGTATTGCAAGCCTCTAAGCTGAGAAGGGTCACCTCCCACTTCGCTCAAGGTCTCTTCAGGATTGACCAAATGCGAGTATAAGATTTTCTCCGCCAAGGTCAACGGTTTGTTTCCAGTAACACGGTTCACTGTTTCAAGGTTGCCCACGAGCTTTGCATATGGTGGGCAACGGGCCTGGTATTCGGGAGGCACATTGAATTGAGCAGCGACGTCATTCAGCGTGGCCAAGCTTCTGGCCATGGTGCGCCGGGACACCCGAGCGTATGTTCTGGAAGCCAACATCTTCTCTGGAGAAACAGCTATAGGTAGTGAAGATGGATTAGACTGTGGAGTCGGGTAGAATTTTTAGTGGGTGGGTGCAGGTCCCTGGCCAATGGTATAGCTATCAATGCCGCTTATAGTCCTGCTGATAAGACGCGCATGCGGAAAGCCATCGGCAGTGAGTCATCGAGATACGCCGCGCTCCCACGCCTGAACCGCTCCGTTGCACGTGACCTGGATATAAGGTGAGTCCATAGGAACGAAGTTATACAATAATATATAATAGGATAATAATTATATAGTAATCTATAATAGCAAAATATCTTTAGCGTAGTGGATTTTACAAGGTATCTTCATCATTTCGACTCTGGTATCTAATTTAAGTATGTATGTCTAATTATCTACAGCTGGTGAGAATGCATGTGTTGGCTTGAGGCTGCGATGTATTTTAGCTGGGTTGCAAATGTTCTTAATCCCTCGCACTGGCATCTCTAGGTTGCACAGAACAACTGAGTTTCCAGGCACGGTCTTCCTCCTTCTTGTTGATTTGCGTAATTTTCCAGAGCTCAAGCAAAATCAATTCCTTTAAAGCGGGCACACTTGCAATGAAGTAATCTTCGATTTCTCCCGACTGTGATGCCGGCTTCTTGGAGTGCGACAAAGAGTAAAGCGTCCCACTCTTCTTCACGCTGGTATCATCTTCTTTGTTGTATGGGATTTGAAGGCTTTCGATGTCTGCAATCACCCGGGTGATCTTGAGGTATTTGTCGATGTTGATCAACTTTTGGTTCAAAAACGTATTAGCTTTTCTGTAGTTTGGATTACCATCATTGACGAATGTTAAATCCTGAAGGAAAAGCGAAAAGTATGGAACAACCGGGATGTTGTAGTCATTGGAGAGAAGAAAACTCCGGAGCTTATTTCTGTACACGCTATAATTCTTCTCGGGATGGATAATGCCACAGAGATATTCGTATAAGTCGGTGTACTTCTCAGAAAGCTCATCCCAGATTCTCACCAACCTGGTAATTAAATGCGACTGCAAAGATGTGATGATAGCAGCCAAGGAATTGAAGTTTCTCAAGTATAAGCATGAGATAGCAATTTTTAGCCATGTCTTGACCACATTGACCCTCACTTTATGATTGACCTGGGGCTGCAAGACGGTCTCAATAACGTATTCCGACAAACTGTTAGTGAACAATAATGACCTCCGTACGTTCGTGGCCAATTTGAGGTGTGATTTCTTAGCCGTGTAGTTTCCGTTGATTAACTCAATGGGCTGGATTGCACGGAATATTTCAGATTCTATGAGAGTGAATTGCTTGGCAATCTCCAATCCATTGAAGTCGAGTAAGTTGGGCCTGTAGTTGGATAATACCCAGTTCTGTTCATTGATCTCATACCACCTGGGCAAAAGCTGATGCGTGGGGATGACAATGAAATCAGAAGATGTCAAGTATGATGGAGGACACCAGTGTTCTCCCAATATCTTCCTATAAGTCGTGACAAGACTCTCAATTGCAACTAACTGACCTTTGGTGAGAAGTGAACTAGTTGCAGTTGTAGTACCACTCACACCCAAAGGCAATGGTAGAGTCATTGATTTCAACGAGCTAGACACTGAGCTGTTGGTGTTGATCTTGGAGAGTTCGTAGCCATCCACCATCGAGTAGCGGGAGTTGAGTGAAGTCTCTGAGCTTGTAGCGTGCAAGAATGAGTTTTTGCGTTTCATTTTAGCCAATGAAATGCTTCGAGTCACAAACTGGCCAACAAAGTTTTCGGGCTTGTCCACCAATTTGGCTGTGAGTTCTATCAACTTCATGGCTTCTTGGGGTAAGAATCTGAACACACCTTCATTAAAGAAATTCATGAAGGTACTTAAATATGGAGAGTCAGCTTCTTGGTCCCAGTAAGATTCAAGCCAGATTTGAAACATTTTGCACACAAGCTTCCGCCTGTTCTTGAGATTGACTTCATACATGGCATCATGTCTGACCTCATTCTGTCCTCTGCATTCAAAACGGCCGATCAAAAGCTCAGCCAAGTCTCGACCACTAGCAAAGTTTCTAAAACAAATGAAAAACGTCGACACAAAAAAGTACTCTGGTGCTGATGCTTCATTGGTAAGCGTGTAAATCAAACCTTTGAATGAGGCCCCAAGCAAGTTTTTGTCAGCATCGACGAGTAATTCATCTTTGATTGAGAAAGTGACTGAATCATCTGTGGAACCGTCTTCTGACATGAACTCCTTGAATTGTGAGCTGAAAGAGCTGGAACCCTCTGTGTCAACAAGCATAACATGATGAAGAGTATCAACTCCATTGGCAGTGATGCCGAGCTCCCCCAATTTTCCAGAGCGGAAGGTTGAGTATCTGTTGGTGTTTGGAGGGGCATTTTGCTTCAACACTCTTAAATCACGAACTTTCACGGACAGTGATTTTACAAGACCCACAGAGCAGGTTCTAATGAACTCATCAGGCTCGATCTTCAACTTCGAGAAATCGGGATATGATCTTTCCGAGCCGAGCCTAAAGTCGCCAGCATTTTCGAAAATCCGCCTGATGGATGAGATTGTCACTCCCACAGAGGTGATCATTTTTGCAGCTATCAGCATCAACCGCCTGCCCTCATGAGTATAGGAATACTCCAAATCGCTTGACTCTTCAAGCATCATGCTTCGGTGCGAATCGCTTTCACTTAATGTAATGGCCACCAAGCTCTTTACCACGCCCACTATTTCACTGACAAGAGAGAGAAGAGCATCTAAGGAGTTGTCCAACTCTGGAGGCTTTTCGGAAAGGTACTCCGAGCCCGTCTTTGAAATGTAAAGCAACTCTCTCAAAAGCAATATAACATGGTGTACCACCGTCTCCAATACCTCACAACCCTCGGGGTTATGCTCAACAAGATCTAATCTGCCATAAATCAAAGCCAAGTATGAGAACAAAACTCCGTTTATATCGATAATTCTATGCTTTGCATAAGGAGGACTGGCCAAAGTAGGATATTTCGCTATATTGTCATTTAAAGCGCTTTCCGCCCGCTTCTTCACAATTTCATCATTTTCTTTGGACCAGACATCGAAAAACGTGGTTGCTCTGCGGACAACTTGAAGCACCAATAATGTTAAAATTTCAATTTTCTCATAATCCACAGTCCCTTTGAATTCTGATGCTTTCACCATCAAGGTGTACCAATCAGAAAGTAATGATTTGCGACATTTCCTCACAACAGGCTTCTTAATGACAATCTCATTTGACCGAGACAAGCAATTTGTCTCTTGCAAAAGTAGACGGACTCCATCTCGTATGCCATTGACGATTTTAATGGAAAATGTCTTGGTGCCTGTTCTGGAGGTATGAGAGATTGGGTTCATGAGGTATTTTCCACATGAGTCTAAAAGTACTCTCATGTAACGGGCGTACTGGATAGCTTTTATGTCGTCCTCGGTATCCGGTTGAACCTCGTCATTGACTGCGACAGAAAAGAAGTTCATTGGAATCCAGCCTCGGTCAAGGGTTTCCAAGAGAGTCACTTCACCCCATCCGGACTCATCAATGGTATGCGTAAATGCTAAATCACCCTTCTCGAAAGAAAGACAAACAGAGTTACTTGATTCTAGCTGAGATTCCGTAGAGTCAAAAGAATGAAGAGCCCTGATGAAGAGAACTGACATGTCCATGTCATGAATTGCAGACTCTGAAACAAGTGAGCTATTAGAAATAGTCGTAACGTCGTGAGTCGAGCGAACCATCAGAGAGTTGACGTCATCATTAATGCTCATACCATCGAATTTTCTAAGTTGCGGTGGTTCTGTATCGGCATAAGGGTCTTGGTCTGAGGATTGTTTGGAAGCAGAAGACTCTTTCGGCTTGAGGTGGATTCTATCGTAGTAGCTGCTAACCCTGGAACTTGTTTTGGACTGCCGAGTATTCGCCTGGTATACATTCAGGGAGAAGTTCATTTGGAACTGCTGGGACTCCCGAGACACATTCAGAATTCCTTTCATAAGAGTCTCCGAGAGACGAGTGAACTTATTAACAACCTCAGGAACAGAAGGACTGCCACTTTTTTCACTAGGCTCTTTGTAGCCCGAATTAAAGTTGCCATATGAAGCTTGATCATTCAAATTCGACCTGTATGAGCTGAATTGTGTGTTATTATCAATATCGACTGCAACTGCAGTCGTCTTGGAGTCGTCTTCGGGCCAGGATCCAATGATCGGGGTTTTATCCACATCATCAAAGACATGCAGCTGAGTGATGAGCGGGGTAGGGTCATATGAATATGCATCATCAGAATCCGAGGATTGGTTCCGCAAGAGCGACTTGTTTATGGAAGAGAGACTAGGAGCACTAGCATTTGCGGTTTGGTACGAGGTCATGGTCTGGCTGGAAATGTCTTTGGGCATCGGGTTGTGCAGCCTGGAGCTGGGCAAGGATGCGGTCTGGAAGGAATCAAGTGTCTGGTTGGATAGCTCGAGCTTGCTGGTGTCGCCCTCGTCAATGTGATCGGGGCCATAGTATTGCGGATCCTCTTCGTCAGACTCATAGTCGACTATGGTGGGATGCTGGGCAGAGGCTCTGAATTTGTACTCGCCCTGAATCGGCGAATACAAGCTAGACGACACACTGAACTTGGGATTCTGAGAATTCAGCATCGCTTAGTGGCTAGCTATGGAAGTGGCCTCGCCTCTGAGATGCGAGTGGTGGAGGTGGAGGTATGGTAAGCCAAAAGCGCCAATGGGAGTGTGAGTGAAGAACTGTCAGACCAGTGCGGCTTTGCAGGGACGCGTCGGAGGATGATGGCTTACTTGTGTGCGCAGAGGCTGTGCGATGAAGAGGCACAGGGACTGATGGTGGATGGCTATACTTATGGGGATTTACGGTGGTGTGTTACTCTTACTGAGCAGGTGCTAATAAGCGGGCATAATGTAGGGTCCGAATTCTCCTATGATACAGCTCATCTGCGAGGATCTTGGGTGGATACCATGCTGCGACAAGTGATGGAGAAGTGGAGAGGCCTGAGAAGAGGGTGGTGGAAATCTAGAGTACTCAATTCAATACGGGCATTTTTTTGGTGATGTTTCCAGTTTTTCCGTGTCCAAAATGGGCTGGGAAAAAGCCCGATTCTATTACTGTGAAGATGGCAGTTTACAGATTGCAACAGTAAATTTACGGTAACAATGCGTAGATTTCGTAATCTGTGCACAGATTCCGGACCCAGCGGGAAATTGACATTTGGATGGGAATTAATATCCGGTTTGAAAAGCAATTCCCCGATTCTTCGAGTAATACCTAGAGAAAATGGTTTTACGCTCAATGGAACAGATTATAGAGGAAAACCTTGCTGGGTATTGAGCTATACTCTTCTGAACCGTACCAAGTGGATCGCACGCACGTGACGACTTCACAAGTCATCTCTGGGCTCGATCTGATCCTACACCACACTATGACGTCTTTCACGTGCCAAACCTGCTCCACTGTCTCCGATGACATTGGCAAACATCTTTCACAGACGAGGCATAAAAAAGTCACCTATGATCCGCTGGGTGAGACCGTCAAGTGTGTGGGATGTGGTGATTCCAATATCCACGTCTTACGGGTTCTCAGATACAACCTCACGGCCTTGAGTTTATTGTGTAATCTATGTTATCTGCAGCTGGATTCCACCGCCACGGCCGAATATACCCTCTCCAATGGAACCTTCTTGTCCAGATTGCCTCAGTACTACACTTTCCGAGACCTTCTGTGTGAGAAGTGCGGCAACAGCGAGACCTTATTCTTTTGTAAGATAAATGGCAAGCACCATGTTAGATGTGGCGAGTGCAAGGGTGATTCAAAGGGCACTACGTATAAACCTGTTGGTGAAGAATCGGAAATATTTCTCGGTTCTTTGCTTGGCATAGAAGAATCCAACCTGAAACCCCATGCGAAGTCCAAGGGCCCCAGCAAAAAGGTCGACAAAAAGGGAGGAAAGAAACCAGCTCCCAAAATACTTGATCCAGAGGCCGAAAAACGAAAAGCTCATTATGAGAACACAAAGGCCACAAAAAATGCATTGAAATCGGGGAAAACCATCAAAGCCGTCAGTTCGGGAACCCAAAGCCCAAGTTTTTCCAGATCTGCTACTCCCATACCGCAAGACAAAACTAAAAACAACAACCCATCAAAAAGTGCTACCAACACCATCAAAGCCAAGCCTCTGAAAGAATCCAAGGCGAAGAAGGGCGCTTCGCCTCAAAAATCAGGTGAGTCTGCCAGACCCAAGCCAGGCCAGAAGAACCCCGGTCCTGTGAAGGCTGAGGGCCCCAAACCAGAAAACCCGAAATCAGCTTCTGATAAGAAAGCTTCTGAGCCTAAAAGTGACGGTAAAGGTGGTCAAAACGGGATGAAAGTGCCAGCCAATTCTCCAAAAGGCGACAAGGCCCCAAAATCTCAAACTAAAAAGGGCAGTTTGGAAGCTAAGCCCCCTCAAGTCAAGGCTAGTGAGAAACTGAAGAAGTCAGGAAAGATTGAAAAAGATGCAAACGGTGTCGGGGAAAAAACCGATACTCAGAAAGGTCCAGTCCAAGTCCCACAAATCCGGTATCCTCCCGGAATCTCCAAATACGAGCCATCTCCAACCCCTAAACTTTCATATGATTCTATGAATGAATACTTCAATGAGATGTGCTACAATCTTTTTCTAGAAGAGAAGATTAGTCTCGGCACCAGCTCCAAAAACTTGCTCACCGCTCAAGATTTTGATTTGGAGTGGTATGCTGAGCAAGATAGAAAGCACAAGCAATTCAAGCTTAACATTTTATTAAGTCCTGAATTTTTGGATCGGTTTCAGCAAAAGAAAATGCAAACCTTGAAAAGGAAGCCGTTTAATAAGGGTCAATCGGTCATTTTGGTTTTGGGTGATGACATACCATGGTACGGAAATATTGTATATGCCGAGACAGAAGGTACGGGCAAGAAACTGGGTAAGAAAGGAAATTTCAAGGGCAGGAAAGGTCCAAGAAAGGATGGATCGCCGCAACTCCTAGAGTTAATTGTGGAGCTTTATCCCTGGAATAACATGCCTTTACCTACGACTTGCGATGTCAATATGCTTCTGATTTTACCTGTGTCTGTTCCCGTAAGTCGAGTGTTCACTGCCATGTCCCGAATTCTGAATCCTAGATTCATAGATATGATTTTGGGAAAGAAACCAATTCGGCAGATCTTTTTCAAGAACTATTTGAAGTTCACTCGTGACACTTTCAATGAGTCCCAGAAAGTGGCCATTCAGTCTGTGTTGAACAATTCCATCACTGTTCTACAAGGTCCTCCGGGAACCGGTAAGACCTCAACGATCTACGAAATCATCTTACAACTTTTGGATAACCTCAACACATATCCGATTTTGGTGGTGGCCGCATCCAATATTGCCATCGACAATATTGCTGAAAAGTTGCTCCCTCAACACCCTAATTCGATCTTGAGAATTGTCCTGGCGGAGAAAGAGTCTGAATATAACAGAGACCACCCACTAGCGTCAATCTGCTTGCACCACAAAGTTTTTGATGGTTTACCTGCTCAACTCCAAGAATTGTTTCGTGAAATGAGAAGACCAAACCCATCGATAAGTCCAAACCAATTCAAAAAGCTCATGACGACCCAAATCAGCTACTCCGATAAAATCATCGCTCTGAGCAGAGTTATTTTCACCACTACTGTCCTGGCAGGAGGAAATCAACTCAAATCGATTCAAAAAATGCCTGTGGTTATCATGGACGAAGCCACCCAATCGTCTGAGCCAACAACACTTATTCCGTTGTCCATGAACGGAGTCGAAAAGTTTGTCTTTGTTGGAGATCAACGCCAATTGAGTAGTTTCTCGCAGGTGCCCAACCTTTCGTTGTCGTTATTTGAGAGAATCCTCCTGAATGGAACTTACAACACTCCGCATATGCTTGACACTCAATACCGTATGCATCCTGCCATCAGTAAATTTTCGAGATTGAAGTTTTACGATGGCTTGCTTAAGGATGGTATCACTGCCGCGGACCGTGTAAAGGAGGGTATTCCAAGTAATCCTCTTTTGTTCTGGGATACCAAAGGAAATGCCCCAGAAGGAACAGTCTTCTCAAAATTTAGAGAAGATAGTGGCCTTACATACTTCAACAAGGGCGAGGTGGATTATGTCCAGAAGGTTCTTACTTACTTGATCTACGAAAAGAACATCCCCAGATCCACTATTGGAGTGATTACGCCTTATAGAGGCCAGCGTGATACTCTTTCTTCAACGTTGGTCAAAGATGAACTCATCAATCCCGAAAAAGATGAAGTCCATATCGAAGTGGACAGAGAGGATTTCTTCAATGATTCCAAACCGGTCACCATTCACAGCGTGGCGGATATCATGATAGCTTCAGTTGACGCTTTCCAAGGCAGAGAAAAGGACTTCTTGATCATGTCCTGTGTGAGATCCAACAAACAAAATAAGATTGGTTTCTTGAGCGATGCCAGAAGAATGAATGTCGCTCTCACCAGAGCCCGGTATGGAATGATTCTCATTGGTGATGTGAATTGCTTGAAGAGTGCTGACTCATTGTGGAAAGAATATATCACGTCTTTGGAAGAAAGCAATTCCATCTTTTCGGGTACTGACTTCATTTACTCTTAAGCGGAAAATGGAGTTTGTATATATTTATATATTATCATTCGCTATATTTCTTTCTTCTCTGCTGACACTTGCATTCTACTCCTCCGTTCTTTCACAAGTTTTATAAGTCCAAAGAACACAATGGAGCATATTGGTCCAAGTAAAGGCAGAAACACGGCAAGTTTGTGCTCGTTAGGAAAATAAGCTTGTTGAACCATTTCTTTTTCGAAGAAGGCCTTGTCAGATTTCCTAACGCTCTTGGCAGCATGCGATGCTGAACTGGCAAAGTTTTGGTTGGCCAAGTCTTCGACGGCAAGATCGTAGAATGAGAGGGATTCTTCAACGTTCACTTTAGTGGCCTCAGGAATAGAGATTCCGCTGAAAGAGCCTGCCAATTTCATCAACGCAGAAAGGTTGTTCAAAGAGATCTTGAGATTTTTGAAAGCAGCTATTCTGTGGAAAGAGTCCAATCTCAAGGGTGTAGACTTAGGACTCTTAGGTACACCCAATAATTCAAAGAGCTGTGAGGCAAAAACATCGAGAATAGGTTGAAGGATTTGTTCATCCATCTTTAAATTGGAACCCTTGAGGATAGGCAATTTTGGATTGTAGATGTTCACGCCACCCCATTGTGGAATCAAGAACGAATTCGTTCTGGAGTTTTCCACGATCAAGGGGATGTTTTCATAGTTACTCTTTGAAAAGTAAACAATGAAGTTGATGGAAGGTGAAATGTCATGGATGTTTAAATTCCACTCTCCATAGTTGACAAACGTGGATAATGCGTTTTGAGTAATGACATTAGCAGACAAGCTCTCATTGAATTTGGGTTCATTATGAAGCTTGGAGTAATATTGTATTTGGGAGCTGACTTTGAATGAGCAGTAGTCTTCAAATACTGTAAAAATTGGCTTCATAGATTCTAGGGCACTCTCGATATTCCAAGTGACAGGTCTGCCGTCCTCTACAAAGAGGTTGAACACCACATTATAGGAAGACGAGTATGGAAACACAGAGTCGGAGCTCCTGTCCCCGGCCTGTAAAGCCGATATGATCAGAATCTCTTCCTTGAAGACTTGTTCAAGGAGAATTTGGCATATGTAGTGATCCAAAGATTCTGAATCGGCCACTTTGGAGTAGATCGTCAATTCTCTGGAGCTGCTAGCGATAGAATGGGAAAAAGGGTCTTTGGTATCACTTTTCTGGCCAGAAACATCAATAACGGAAACCACAAGGCTTTTGGACGCGTCGGCAGCATGTTCCTTGGGTTTCAATGAGAGACTCCACAAGCCACCCATTTGAAGCTTTTCAGCAAGGGCCTGGTCCACGAGGTATTGTGCTTTAACAATCATCTCAGGCGACACATTGTCAAAGTAGACAGGTACTTCAAATCTGACCGAGTCCTGAAAGCCGGCCAACTTCTGCTGCACCAAGGGAATCGGAAGGTCTGCCTTGTAAATGCTGGTTGTGTAAAGAAACAAGGGGAAACCAAAGACAACAACAAAGAACGACACAGCTAAAACAATAAGGTCTCTCGTCCGCTTCGAACGGGGAAGCTCGACTGGCGGGGCCATCTTGGGGATATGGGGCAGATTGTACAGTAGCTCTTGTTAGAGTGTCGCGACCGAGGCTGCGCGATAGGTGTTGTACGTGGACACTGTACACATGATAGAATCAGAGTGACCATATATGAAATTCTAGATCGAAAGTATAAATCTGTATTTGAATTTAAATTATAGGCTTTAGATGAAGGCTTTTACATGGAATTCTCTATGAACCTTCTATATGCCGGTCTTTATAGAATGTATTTTGGCTTGGAGTGTGTTAGAGTGTGTCTCAGTTTAAGTATGTTACTTAGTTGCAGTGTATAAACTGTTCTCATTTCGCAGTTGAACACAGCCAGGGCAAAATAAAGCAGAACTACAGCTACACTTAAAAGAAAAGATATAAAAGAAATTAAAAATGCTAGTCCTGAAAAAAGGTTACTATTTTCAAATATCATATTTGAAACTCAATACAAAAAACACGATCTCAAGTATCATTGAGATCAGAGAATTCCTTGAGATCAGAATTGTATTACCATATCTTACTCATAGATCTCACTCCCAGATCACAGATCTTATCTAAGGTGAGGTTCAACAGGACATTGTATATCCGTAAGATCCAAAAGCCTATTTCTCAAAACACATATAATAATAATTCTCTAGAATTAACCACTTCAAGGATCTAACGATTCATAAACATTAGTGCTTCTTTGATGTGGTTGGCTGGCTTGACTGGTGGGTATACTTTCGTCATCATACATCGATAGTCTGCGCGAACACAGTAGTGAAACTCTACTCCAAACGTGCCCTAGAACCCAATTTCAAGACTACAACCAGTGATGTTTAAAAAAACTCCACAAGTCAAGTCCGCATCCAATATCAAATCTTCAGAGAGACGGCACTTGCTTAGTGAAATCTGCAAACAGTATGGCATCGATAAAGAGGCTCTTACCAAAGAACAGGAGTTGCTGTTAGCCCCCGCCACAACCAAACAGGCCACATACCATAGCATTCAAGATCACAAGGGAGTCATATACTTCACCCCGGATGAACAGCCGATCTGGTTTCGTGTGCGTGATTCACAGTTGTTCCCCACCATATACACTTTATGGAGAGCAGCGTACTTGTTGCCCATCATCTTGACCAATGACCACGTTGTGGACCGTATTATTGGCAATGCCAATTTGATGTTGCCTGGATGCATTCCACCGTTGCCAAGTTCGGCTACCAGGGGCGCTTTGGTGGCTGTGGCCAGCTATAAGTCTCCTACTGTTATCAAAGCCATTGGGACCTGCGCTTTGAATCTTTCCCAATTCGATGATGTTCAAGGGAGACTGGGCGAAGCAGTGATTATAAAACATCGAATCGAAGATGAGCTATTCAACTTGTACCAGGGAGACGTTCAGGTCCCTGAAAGTGTTGAAAATATAGCTCCAAGCCGTAGCGAGCAAGAGCCAGAGGAAGGTCAGGGCGACGAAGCTACTGATACCACTACTGATACCGAAAACATTCAGACAGAGGCGCAGAATGGTGAGGAAATTCCTCTGGATCCAAAAGCCCCAACAGACTCCTCATCAGATGTAGATGAACTAGCTGAGACGGTTCAGGAATTGGCAGTGGAGGATGTGGACAACTTTTTCATCAGGTCATTTCTACAATCCGTCAAGAACTTCAAAATCGAGGTGCCTATTAATGCATCTAGGTTCATGTCTGAGTATATCTTGAAACAATTCCCCAAAATGGATCCGAAATTTTGCAATATCAAGAAGTCGTCGTGGAAAAAAAGTGCCAAGTTCTTGAAAGCCTTGGAGAAAATGAAGTATGTTTCCTTGAAAGGAAAAGGTGATGATGTTAGCATTGTGGCCTTCACCGTACCTGCGGAGACCATCCGTGATTTTATTCCCCACAGAACCATGGATAGCGTGACTGGTTCTGGCACAACTGCTAGCAAAAAGGATTTGCTGAATAAATTGGTGGTCTTGTCACTCTACAAACCAGTCAACAAGCACAAATTGATGTTTGGCAAATTGAATCTCGAAATGCAAAACCTTTACACGTCCCCGGAGCTCAAGAACATTTTGAACGACTACATTAAGGTGGCAGATCTTGCAGATAAGAAGAACCCTAAGATGGTTAAATATGATTCTTTACTATTGTCTGCGGTGCCGCTGTCAGAAGAAGCGTCTACTCGTGATAAGCTCTTCACGTCCTTCTTGAAAGGATTCTCTCCCAATTACACGGTGTTGAGCCCTGGCGAGTCTTACTCTACTAAAAGTGTGGTGAAGAAAGGAGAACCCAAGAAGGTTCAAGTGCTCACACAGACGGTTCTCGGTAGGAAGAAAACTACTACTGTGGTGGACTTTGAACAGTTCAACATTAAACCACAAGAGCTTGCCGAGGCCTTAAAAGTGAAATGCTCGGGGTCCACTGCCATAGGCCCCTCCAAACATAATCCTGCATTGGTGGAGGTGATGGTACAAGGGCCTCACGGACCCACCATAGTAGAGTACTTAAAAGAAAAGGGCGTACCTATACTGTTTATCAACTTCGAAGACAAGAGCAAGCAGAAAAAGAAAAGGTCATGATATTAAATACTATAAGCATCGCCAGTAATTCAAAGCAAAGCGAGGGGGAGGAACTAGAATCGTGTAACACTGATAATCAGAAAGAAATTTCAATAATCTTCTCAGCGTTCCCAGCGGTGATGAATGCTGTTTTAGTGTCTGGGTTGATTTGAAGTGCCTGAGCTGCCACACCTCCAGGGTACAGATGAGCGTTACGGCACTGGCTGATGTCCAAATACTTCAACGGCATATAAGCACTGAGTATAGCATCCACACCAGCTCGGGTGACTCGGACACAGCCCTTGATAATGAGCTTTTCTAATTTGGTTAGATTGAGCGACAATGCCACCAAGGATGAGTCACTCACTGCTGAGCCACAAAATGAAAGGTCCAACTC
>NKZA01000164.1:0-37651 GCA_002374405.1 Metschnikowia cubensis
ACAACGGTAACTTTGGATTCTTCCACGTCCACGATAGCGTGTCTCCAACCTCGAACTCTACCTCTGCTTTGAGGAAAAGATTCCATGCCAAGATTATGAACAAAAGAGATGAGATCTCGGATTTGGTGGCTCACATCAATGACTTTGAGCGGTGATGCCGTGACTGCATTCACTGTCGAAGTCAATGCTCCCGATGTGGCTTCCAGCTCTGCTTCTGGTTCTGACTCTTCTGCTACTTCTGCTGCTGCTCCTTCTGGTTCTGCTGCTGCTCCTTCTGGTTCTGATGCTGCTTCTGGTTCCAGCTCTGCCGGTCACAACACTCAAACCCTTGGAGCTGGCCACGAGTCTGCCTCTGCGTCTGTGACTGCTTCTGATTCCGATGTCACCGTTACTCGTGCAACTACCACCTTGATCACAATCACTTCTTGCTCCGCCAACAAGTGCTCCGAGGCTGCTGTGCCAGATACCAGAGGACCAACCACTGCTACTGTTGATGGTACGGTCACTGTTTACACGACCTGGTGCCCACTTAGCGGTGTTGATGCTACTTTCACCGAGAAGGAAACCACTGTGATCACCGTGACTTCTTGTTCCCACAACAAGTGTTCCAGAATCGCTATTCAAGCCACAAGAGGTGAAACCACTACTACTATTGCTGGCGAGGAATCTGTCATCACCACATGGCAACCAGTTGTTACGGGATCTGCTACCACCACCACCAGAAGACACACCACTATTATCACTGTTACTTCCTGCTCCGACCACAAGTGTGTTGAGACTGAAGTTCCAGCTACCGAAGGCACGACCAGCTATGTTTCTGAGGGAGAGACCATTATCTACACCACCTTGTACCCAGTTGCCTCCACCACCACTGCCCCAGGCGCCGGTGCTAGCCCCGAGGTTCCAGGTGAAGGTGTTACCACAACCACAACTACCAGACGTCCAGGTGAAGGTGCTACCACAACCACAACTACCAGACGTCCAGGTGAAGGTGCTACCACAACCACAACTACCAGACGTCCAGGTGTCGGCGGTCCAGGTGCCCCAGGTTCCGGTCTTCTAGCGAAGCTGGCCCAGGTGTCGGTGGCCCAGGTGTTGGTGGTCTAGGCAAAAGTGGTGCCCCAAGTGTCAGCAGTACTAGAACCAGACGTCCAGGTGTCGGTGGTGGTAGACCCACTTCTTCTGCCTCGGAAAGCCTTGCTGGAGCGTCTAGTCCTACCGTTTCTTCGCTTTTCAACGGTGCTGGTAAGATGAGTGCCTCCGTCCTTGCGATGATCGCCCTCCCTCTTGCCTACTTGTTGTAAGGGATCTCATAGAATAACAAATTCAGGAATTTGTTCGTCCCTCTACTTTCGGGCACCCCAGACCATCTACATCTCCGGACGATGTTTATCCCCAGGTTATCTGTACTATTAGACAATCAAAAACATCAGACAATCTGTACCATCAGACAATCTGTACCATCAGACAATCTGTACCATCAGAAATCTGTACCATCAGACAATCTGTACCATTAGACAATCTGTACCATCAGACAATAGGGCACATGCAGCCGCCTGCTGGTTACGCAAAGTACATGCTTCCAAGATCCACACCCGGTGACTCACCGGATTATTCGAGTATCAGTACAGAAGAGAGTGTGTATGAATTGTATGAGTATAGTATGAATTGTATGAGTATAGTATGAATTGTATGAGTATAGTATGAATTGTATGAGTATAGTATGAATGGGTTGTACAGATATTGGGCCAGGCAGAGCCAGGCAAAGCTAGGGCATAGAGAAGCAGTAGGATATGCTCAGATGCTGCGGAGCCTGGGATCAGTCAAAAATAGAACGAGAATGGAAGAGGAAACAAAAGAGTGAAGGGCGAAAAAGCAAATAAGACAATCATCAGAATAACTTTTCATCACATTGAATTCTAATGAAAGTTGATGTGAACATTTGGTTTGAAGGACTGTGAAGGAGTACGAAACATTCTGCCGAGTTGGTTTGAATAGTTTTCAAAAAGACCGTATGTACTACATTTATATATTGGGATTATATTTTTCAATATAACATGGACTTTATCTTCATCCTTAAATAGGGAGTATTACGTAAAGTCTCTGAGAATCCTATATTTCGTCTCATTGACAAGCATAAATAACCATTGATCAATTTTTATATATTGCAGCACCAATCTTGGGTTAAAACGGATGGAATTGAACTGGTTTGCTTGTCGTCCTGCATACAACAACGTTTGAGGATTACGAAACTTTCAAATTGGTAATTTTGCTATTGTGATTCGAAACATTTTGCTAGTGTGATTCAAAACATTTTGCTAGTGTGATTCGAAACATTTTGCTATTGTGGTTTGAATAATTTTTGGAAATACTGTATGGTGATCAAAGGCTATGTGCAGTGCTGGACTCACCCTACACAAGTGAACCATAACTCCCCCTAAAAACCGGAAAAAACCGAAAATACCGCCCTCGTAATTTATTATCAGCCCTTGCATCTGCTCACCGAAATCTGCTTTGCTTCGGGGCCTTGTGTGGTGTTTTTTGCATCCTTACTCTGTTGTGGTGTACGGAGGTGCCGCCCTCACCTCAATCTCAACTGTTCCTGCCACACCCGTGCCTCCACTCCACTTGTTGCTCCACTCCACTCCCTTCAATACACTGTACGCCTCGTTTAGCACCCCTCGAATCCTGCATTCTGAATGACCGTCACTTTTTCTCCCGGAGACCTCAATTCGCCGGCGTGCGTCGACCAAATCAATTGGAAAAACCACCGTCTCGTGGTGTACGGGTCTGGCAACAACGTCATCATCCATTCCATGACTTACGCCACTTCCACTTGCAAGCTGCTGCCATCCCCAAGTCTCCAGACCCTATATGCAGACCGGGACGTGACTGCTGTGGCCATCAATGGAGAGACTGGCCTAATCTGTGCTGCATATGGCCCTGAAATTGTTCTCCTACGCCCTGTTAACGAGTACATGTCTGTTCCTAAGTGGCAGGAAGCCGCCCGGGTATCGCCAAACAGTTTGGAGCGGCGGCAGGGGAACGGGTTGCCGAATACTCCGGGTCACGTGCCGGGTCACGTGCAGCCGTATATGCAGGCGCCCCCCATTTTATGTGCCCGGTGGGCTCCTTCGGAGTCGGAGCTTGTTGTGGGCACTGGCGATGCCATTTATCTTCTCCATGTTGAAGCTGACTATGCCCAGGTGACTGTGTCGTGCCGCTGGCACAAACTGGCGCCCAGTGCAGTGGGAATGGTGGATATTTCACCAGATGCAAGCAAAATCATTGCCTACAACATGCAGCTGCTCGACCATTTTGCGAAGGTGTGGATGAGAATCACGTACGGCGAAAACACGCTTTTTGAATTGGCGTATGCAGACCACGGGCCGGAATCATGGCTTGTGGACTTTAAATGGCGGCGTCGTGCGGTGGACAAAACGGCCGGCATGAATCTCCAGGCCATGGCCAACATCCGGGATCTCAGGACGTTCATGCCGAACTTCTCCGGGTCGGAGGAGAACTGCATCTTGTACACCGTGACCAGCGATCACGTGCTCCATGTGTGGGCCACCTGTGACTTCAACGGACACAATTACCTTAAGTTGTGGGCTCGCTTGGAGTTGCCCGAAAAGGTGGCTGACTACCGAGCGTGCATAGTGCTTGAAACCGGCGATGCTGGCTCGGATCTCTTGTTGGTGGAAGGCCAGGCCGAGTCGTGTCTTGTTCAGATCCTCAACTTGAACCATAACCCGCCAAATGCCGTGGCCTTCGAGGAGGTGGCCCGGTTTCCTACGGAGGTCACGTGCTTGCCCAACCGGGGAAACCTCGACGCCCGCACCTCCCTCTCTCCAGTCGAGCGGATTCGTATGGTCAACTGCTTTATTCGGTGTTCGGATGCAGTGTCCCAAAACGGCAATGTGTTCTTTATATGCAGTGACGCCATCAAAAAAACGTTACGGAGCGTGCAAATCGAGCTCTCGGACCCAAAACGGCCCCGGGTTATTTTAGAAGAGAAGTTTCTGGGCCACTCGAAATCCGTCACCAAGCTCTTTACCTCCTCGACTTCCTATTCGGGTAATATCATGCTTAGTGTGCTGCGCTTCGGCAACGAGAACTATATTTGGGAACCTGTTCCAGTGCAGAAAAGAAATAATGGGGCCGATACTACTTCCAAGGAGAAAACTATTGCCATCAGCAAGCGGTTTCGCCTAAATCTCGGAAATTCTGGCGATTTTGGCCAAGAAGAACGCCTGTCCTGCATACACAGCGCAGTCTTGATCAACGACATTTTCCCCCCTAAAAGCTCCAGGCGCCATCTCGCTGTGACTATCGAATCAGGAGGGTACATTAGCTTCTGGGATTGTGATGGGGCGTCCCAGGATGAGCTGGATGCATGGTTGATCCTGCGTCTAAGCGTGGAACATGAACAAAACCGGCTTGAAGCGACCCCGCAGGCGTTTTTCCTGGAGAAAATCAGCTCTTCTCTTTTCATCATCATCGCTGTTTATAGCCCAGTGATAACCAAGGCATGGAGGGTTGAGTGTGCGCAGGAAAATGATGATATAACCGGAAAGGAAGAAAATGGGCTGGGCAAAACTCGGATGCCGCTACTCTTTTCGGCAAAACCCGTTGAAGAGTTCCAGATCGAGCCGGTTGTATGCGCTCCTTTCCCCGGAGAGTACGGCTCTTCACCCAAGGTGTCGAACATCTCGACGTTTTTGGAAAAAGACCTTTCGGTGATCGACAAAAACGGCGTTCTCCGCCTCCTCGCTGTGGAATACCTGGAAAACGCCGTCAAGTGGAGACAAACGTGCGAAATCCACACCAATCTCCAGAACCCCACGTTTATCCACGGAGCCTCAGTCATAGGCAAGTTGGCCATCATTGACGGCATGCAGTTGACGATCTGGGACTGCACAAGCGGGGTTTTGGAGTACTCCGAGACGTTTCCAGCCGAATTGGGCCCGCCACGTGACCTTGACTGGACGTTTATGGGCGATACCCGGTCCACTACATACGCCATTTTATCTGTGGGCTTCTCCCGGGTCGTGCTCTTATATACACAGCTCCGCTACGACTATACCAACCGCATCCTCACATTTGCGGTGGTGAAGAGGATAGACATTTCTAATTACACGGAGCATGAGATTGGCGACCTGGCGTGGCTTGATGACCATTACCTTGTGATTTCCAGTGGGAACCAGTTTTTCATTGAGGATGGAAGAGTCAGTATTGGCAACGGAACGTCTCCAATCGATGGCACTGTGCAGGAACTCCTAGGTTTCAAGAGAGACCCCGAAAACAGCGGCCAAAGAGAAAGCGGAGGAGACAAAGAAAAACTGGGTGGAGGGGACTTGGCACTTTCGGAGGTGGTGCGTATACTTAATGGCCCTTTGGCAGTGTACCACCCGCAGTTTTTGATCCAGGCGCTACTCATGGATGAAGACGTGCTCGTGAAGAACATTTTGGTACGGCTATTGCGTTTTCTCCGGCAAAATCGGCCCATTTCGTGGAACTTGGACCTCGAGGCCGGGGACATCTTGTGTATGCAGGACAACGTCTATAGTGCCAGTTCCAGTCCCAGTTTGAGTGTCGATTCTGAAGACGATGTTTTCTCATCTTTTGGTGAAGCGGTGGTTCGGCTCCTCCTCACAAAACTCGCCTCCGTTTCGCTCCCCTTGATCACCCGGCACCAACAAATCACCTTGTCCAATGTGATTAAGGTGGTCCTGCATGCAGAGCAGTACCGGACATCACTCGATGCCAATGGCCTAAAGTTCGTATACTCGTTCGGGCTTTTCCAGAGCTCGCCCAAAAAGAAGACCTTGAATATGCGAGACGTGTCGTGGGCCCTCCACAGTGACCAGAAAGAAATGCTCTTTGGGCTCTTGCAAAACGTCTACCACCGCATGACCTGGAGCACTATATGCACCACTGGAATAGTGTATTGGGTGGACCGGATTCGGCTCGGGAAAACGCTCGAGTCTGTGGCTCAAAACGAGTTCGCCGACTCCAGGGACCCCTCGGGAAGAGTCTCGGTGCTATACCTTGCCCTCCGCAAGAAAAAGGTGTTGGTAGGGCTCTGGAATACGGTGACGCATGCAGAACGAGCCAAAATGCTCAAGTTTTTGGGCAACGATTTTTCCGAGCCCCGGTGGAAATCTGCAGCTGCCAAAAATGCCTTTGTCCTTTTGGGCAAACACCGATACTTGGATCTGGCGGCGTTTTTCTTGTTGGCAGACCAGATCTATGACTGCTGCATGGTGTTGTGCAACAAGATGCAGGACATTGAGTTGGCGTTGGCAGTGGCCCGGGTTAATGACGAGAGTGGTTGTGTGCAGGCCATCATAGAGCAACATGTTCTTCCTGGAGCTGTGGAGCACGGCGACCGGTGGATGACGTCATGGGCTTTTTGGCAGATGAAGAAAAAAGCTTGGTCTATTCAGGCATTGCTTCATACACCGCATGCGTGTGTGCAGGAACACCTTTCTGAGTTCAGTGAACGGTTCCAAAGCGTCTTCCAGGCGCTTCGGTTTGTTCCCGAGAGTGCCAGTTTTCTTCGGGATGACCCTGTGCTTGGCGTGCTCTACTCAAATTTAAGGCTGGCCAAACAAACCTATCTTGAAGGAGCCATGGAGGTGTCGGCACAGACGGAGTTTGATTTCGTGATTAAACTCGCCAATATCTACTCGCGCATGGGGTGTGATTATCTTCTGGTGATGTTGTTGACACGGTGGCAGTTTTTGGCGGAAAAAACGGAGCAGGTGGTGGTCCACGAGGCGTTTCTGGAGTTTTCGGCTCGGAAGAACTTGGCCCCGGTGTCCCACGATGCAGGTTTTGCTGAGCCGGACATGAGTGCTTTTGATTTTGGGTTCTAGGACTACTGAAGAAGATGGGGGACGCGATCTACGTATAGATTAATGAAGAATACGGGCATACGTATAAATAAATATCATCGATAGATGATGTTAGGTACCATCCCATTGTAGCCACGCACTGTGGGTGTGGACCGCCATTTGAGAGCGCGCAAAAAAATTCGAACCCCACCCGGGACTCGAACCCGGAGTCTTCCGCTTAGGAGGCGGATGCCTTAACCATTTGGCCAGAGGGGCTATTTACAAATCGTAGCAGTTAGAGCACGTCCATACAGCAAAAGGAATAGTGTTTTTGCATTTCGCCAATGTTCGAACCATGAAGTATGGATTCCATGGGATGTGAAGCCGAGGAACTTAGGCTACAAGGCTAATGAATATAGTCTGTAGTCCGGACCAGCAACGAATGTACACTCAAATACCACTAGGCCAATACTCATTACTACTCCAAGGTCAATGCTATTCTATACTTTATTGGTGCATCAGTTTTTCTAGGCTTGACTCCTGCACTGCTCCATACGCTTCCCGATAAGCCAAGAGTCGATATTGTTGAAGTTGGTGGAACATGCGACATGTATGCGTACTGCATGTTCACGCCAAGGCTTCCACATGAAACAATATTGGGTATTGTCAAACGCAGTCATTGCTGACGTCCACGATCATGCTGCATGTTTTCACCAACAGATACACCATCCTTAGACGGGGCCAAGTTGGGGTGGTGTCATTGGCTCAGTTAGAGTGAGCCGAAAGCTTGTGCGATACAATGCAGTCTGGGAGCCGTAGCCACGTCTTTTGGTAGCTTCACGAGTTGAGAAGGGCATTGAATTAGCGCGACTTGGTTACATTGTTCTTCCATTTTCCATCGCCTTGATGATCAATGGAGCCATGTAAATGTAACCAGCCACTGTAAACCAAAAATCCACAAGCATTTTAGTTCTGAACAGAATCGTGCTCAAACTCTCCGAAAGTGGCTGCTGGGTGTATTGTTGACTCCATAAAGTCCTAAGATAACTTCACCTGTCATTTCAGCCAATGGGTGCAATCTGGCCTTGATTATTGAAGACAGCGATGAAGGTGACGGTACCTTTTTCTCCGAGCAAATCATGGGCAAGAGGGTGTTTCAAGAGCTCCAAGAGGTCGAAGACTATACCATTCCAAGCCACCTGTATTCGAGGAATTGAAGTTGGCGGTGAAGGTAGTAATGATGGCCAAAGCACGGTTGAAACGCTGGATGATTGCGTTTAGGTTGAATGGTCGATTCCTGGGCGATCTGGCCATTGACCAAAGCCTGTTATTCTCCAGTGAGTTTCCTCTGCGTGGTCTTTTTGGCTGAGATCTCCTTCTTCCAGCTTTCCTCCCATTTCTAGGTTTCGTGGGCCTTGGAGGTTTTGTCCTCCACCTTCTTGGACTTGAATGCTTCTAACACAGCCACCCGAGACCCTCCAAACAGATGCAGAGTCAATTTGCAGAAGGTTCTCACGAGAGAGATCCGCCCTCAACCTTAATAATTCCTTCGTGACAAGCTTTAGGATGGACAAAAGAGAAGGTAATAAAGCGGCTCATGCAGCCTTGACAAGAGGACTGGTTTCTGGATACTTCTCGAAGATGTAACCGTGATTTCAGAAACATGGTTGGATATGACTTGGAAGGGGTCCAAAGAAAAACGCAAATTCAAGCCGATCCATGCTTCCTTGACTGCAATTCCTGTATGGTGTGCACAGACAACCAAACTCAATTATTGTAGAATGATTTTCTTGGGCCTGAGACAAAGGTGTAGGTCATCTAAGTCCGTCTGAGTTCGTGAAAGTTGGACTAAGTTCTGTCTGGCGTGGGGCATTGTCCTCGAGAAATCAATGAGGATGAGAGAAGAATGACGAAGCCGGGAACTTCTCAAGTCAAAAGGGCCTCCAATCCTGTAAACACGTATTCTGCTGGATCGTCAAATAATGCTCATACAACTAGAGAATCCCTCCTTTTGGTTACCATATGAACGTAACTCATAGAGTTGACGTTGGCTTCGAAAGTAGAGGTATTCCTTCTCCAGTATTCCAATTCCCTCCACCTCCTTAATCCGATAAGCCTTCTCTCAACCTGTATGTTGTGGTTCACCTGCATTAGCTCAGCTGTTTGCTGCAGAATCGTCCAAGACAAATGGAGAATGGTCCAGACCCTTACTGAAACCAAACATCACTAGGGGACCAGCTGCTCATTGGAGGCTACAACTCCACTTCATGGTGGATCACCTCTTCCGTCACTTGTCCTGCAGATACCAAGACCTTCACGCTGGGATTTTCCATATCTTGGGCCAACGATCCGCTGGACGATGGGTCGAACTGGAGGATACACGAAGAGCCTCCATAGACCACGTCGTCCTCTATACCGGAGCGGTTACATAGAACCACGGTAGTCTTGTGCTTTTTCTTGGGGAGGTAATTCAGTGGATGCAGTAAGAAAGGAAAGAACCGAAGGATCCAGTAGTTGACGAGAAGAGCGGATTTTTTGGTTGGATTGGTGACGAAATCGGATTTCCCAAAAAGGCCCTGCACAGACGACGTTCCTTCCAAAACCTTCAGGTCCCCGAGGGTTTCATTTTTGAGAACATGGGAATGGGACGTTTTTTGGTCTTGTTGGTGTTGTTGGGAAGTTACAAAGTTCTTGAATAAACGTGTTAGCAGTTGCTTTTCAGATGGATTCAAGTGGTCCTGCACACCGGGCAGATCAGGACTAAGCCAAGCCGTGGGCACAATAATCAAGGACGAGTCATTATTCCAAGCTTTCCCCGAAAACTCGAAGCGATTAAAAGGAGCCTTGAATTGTTTTGGGTTCAAATCCATGCAAATGCCAAGATTGGAGCGCACATCGAAAGAAGTGCCGTCTTCACGCAGAAATCGAAGCGTAACAGCCGGAAAACTGGCATCCGGGTTCTCAGAACATCCCCAAACCTCGTCAGTTTCATACAAATGCGTTTTGCGGTAATTGGAAACAAGTTTTCCCGCACGGTCAACCACCATGGCGGAATTATACGTGGTGCCGTTCCAGGTTTCGGGGTACCCAATGACCGTGGTGCACTTATAGGTATTAGAAAGCTCATTGGCCACATCGAACGACCGGCCCTTTCCTTGTTGCTCCAAGTACGGCTCGATTTCCTGCGGCGAGTGGAAATTGTAGCCTGTTATGGAGAGTTCAGGCAACACCAAGAGGTCGATTTTTTTATTGCATTTGGAGAGGAGTTTTTTGATTTGGCTCACGTTCTGCTCCACTTTGCCAATGACGGGGTTGAATTGGAGACAAGCGATGCGTAATTTCATTATTTTGGATAAATTTTGTGGTTTGTTTTTGTTCAGTTTCTGTAGTTTCTGTAGTTTCCTTTCAGTTTTTGCTTAGTTTTTGCTCAGTTTCTGTTCAGTTTCTGTAGTTTCCGTTCAATTTCTGCTCAGTTTCTGTTCAATTTCCGTTCAGTTTCAGTAACAATCTTTCTGTTCAGTTTCAGTAGTTTCTGTTCAGTTTCAGTGACAGTCTTTCTGTTCAGTTTCTGTAGTTTCTGTTCAATTTCCGTTCAGTTTCAGTAACAATCTTTCTGTTCAGTTTCAGTAGTTTCTGTTCAGTTTCAGTGACAGTCTTTCTGTTCAGTTTCTGTAGTTTCTGTTCAATTTTTGTTCAATTTCTGTAGTTTCTGTTCAATTTCTGCTCAGTTTCAGTGACAGTCTTTCTGTTTAGTTTCAGTAACAATTTTTCTGTTCAGTTTTCGTTCAGTTTCTGTAGTTTCTGTTCAATTTTTGTTCAATTTCTGTAGTTTCTGTTCAATTTCTGTTCAGTTTCCGTTCAGTTTCTGTAGTTTCTGTTCAATTTTTGTTAAATTTCTGTAGTTTCTGTTCAATTTCCGTTCAGTTTCAGTAACAATCTTTCTGTTCAGTTTCAGTAGTTTCTGTTCAGTTTCAGTGACAGTCTTTCTGTTCAGTTTCTGTAGTTTCTGTTCAGTTTCAGTAACAATCTTTCTGTTCAGTTTCAGTAGTTTCTGTTCAGTTTCAGTGACAGTCTTTCTGTTCAATTTCTGTAGTTTCTGCTCAATTTCTGTTCAATTTCCGTTCAGTTTCAGTAACAATCTTTCTGTTGTTTCCGTTCAGTTTCTGTAGTTTCTGTTCAGTTTCAGTAACAATCTTTCCGTTCCGTTTCTGTAATTTCGTTAAATTTCTGCTCAATTCCTGCTCAGTCTTTTATAAGGACGTAATGAGAAGTGGTAATGACGGTAAGTAAATGAGAAGTTGGGTGAACAGCAGTGCTAAGTATGATGTGGCGCGATAAGGTAGCCGGTGCGCGTCAAGATCTCGCACGGCACTGGAGGTTTGGAGGTTTGTAGATTTGTAGATTTGTAGATTTGTAGATTTGCAGATTTGTAGATTTGCAGATTTGTAGATTGTAGGTTTGTAGATTTTTAGATTGTAGGTTTGTAGATTTGGAGATTTGTAGATTTGTAGGTTGTAGATTTCTGTGGTGACCCCAATAACCTAAACTATAATGCTCTCCATTTCTAACACCAACCACTATTTTTTGTCCCAATGACCCCAAATGCCCCCGAAAACCCAAAAATATTGCATATAAGACATTCACTTCGAATTTCAGAAAGTTGGCTGAACACCATTTGGTTTGGACGACTGCAAAGGATGGAGACACATGCTTTCGCTGAATCGTTCCAAAAACTGTAGTCACGTGACTCATGGAGGATATCACCAATGGTGGGTGCAAATCCATTCCACCAAACATTGCGTCTCCATAGTCGAACCAACCACTTTCCGTCTCCAAAACACATACTTGCGAGTCTGCTCCTAGGTACCACAGAGTTTTGACTAGAGGTACATTAAAGTATGAAGTCCAATAATGGGTTAGCAGTTTTTCATCAAAGATACAATAGTTTTTATTCAAAGATACAACAGTTTTCATCAAAAATACAACATTTTTCTTCAAAGATACAACAGTTTCTTCAAAAATACAACAGTTTCATGAAAGATACAACATTTTTCTTCAAAGATACAACAGTTTTTCTTCAAAGATACAACAGTTTTTTTTCAAAGATACAATAGTTTCTTCAAAAATACAACAGTTTTCATCAAAAATACAATAGTTTTTCATCAAAAATACAACAGTCTTTCTTCAAAGATACAACATTTTTCTTCAAAGATATAACATTTTTCATCAAAGATATAACATTTTTCATCAAAAAGACAATAGTGTTTCTTCAAAAATACAACAGTTTCTTCAAAAATACAACATTTTTCTTCAAAAATACAAAAGATAACTTACCCATAAATCTACTCCAAAGCCTCAGTTCCTAACAACCCAACACTAATGGTCCACTAACAATTCCTCTATCAAATGTATACAGTATTTTTGAAAACCATTCAAACCAACGTGGCAAATTGTCGTACTCTGCAGTAAACCCGAAGGTCAACCACCGCCCCATATGCTCGAGCGACCATCAGAGCCAATCCTTATCCCGAAGTTACGGATCAATTTTGCCAACTTCCCTTAACTACTTTGTTCTATCAACTAGAGGCTGTTAACCTTGGAGACTTGCTGCGGATATGAGTACGACTTGGCATGGATAGATATGTGAATTTTCAAGGATTGTAACAAGTGCACTGGGCCATAAACGAGTCGTGACTATTCCATTCCCAAAGCTTCTCTGGTTAAATCATTCCCAAAGCTTCTCTGGTTAATCCATTCCCAAAGCTTCTCTGGTTAATCCATTTCCAAGGTTATTGAATGTTATAAAAAAAAAAAACTCTTTCCAGAACTTATTCCAATGTCTTCACATTCTTTACGTTATATTACCTCTTGGACAATCATCCAGATTTAACATTTCAGAATTTTGAATTCCTCGTGCTTTGAATAGTTTTATCAAAGTACTGGAATTTCAACCAGTTTCCCTTTCCCTAAAACAAAAAAATCGTTTTATTAACAGCTATGCTTGGAGGTTAGGATCGATGTTCATTTACTGTTGACATGGAACCTTTCCCCACCTCAGTCTTCAAAATTCCCATTTGAATATTTGCTACTACAGTGTTATTCACAACTATTCAAACCAAGATGGCAAAATGTTTCGTACTCCTTCGCACAATCTTTCAAACCAATGTTCACACCAACTTTCATTAGGATTCAAGATTCTGAAATCTTAATTCTAGAGGGTTGCCATAGATGACTACATTTGGGAGTCTTACAGTACCAGTGAAGGGCTAGGACTGACGGAACAGAAGTGTGACTCTCTAAATTATTGGTTTGTATAATTTGCCAGTGTGGTTTGAATCTGTTTATTGTGCGGGTTTGAATAGTTTTGAAAAGCACTGTACCAGCACCACAGAATGTTTCGTACTCCTTCGCACAATCTTTCAAACCAATGTTCACACCAACTTTTATTAAAATTCACTATTCTGAAATCTTAATTCTAGAGGATTGACTGATATGCCATACAGTTGGGGTCATTCGGGAGTCTTCCAATATCAATCAAGGGTCAAAATGGACGTAATGGAGTGAAAGGGGTACGAAACTCTTTAAATTATTGGTTTGTTTAATTTTGCTAGTGTGGTTTGAATCTTTATCGTGCGGGTTTGAATCGTTTTGAAAATCACTGTATTTGTATATTCACAGGGAAGATTTTTGAGTGGGGTAGTACAGTGTTTTTCATAACTATTCAAATGAGCGCAGCAAAATGTTCAAACCATACTAGCAAAATTAAACAAACTGATAAGTCAAAAAGTTTTGTACTTATGACTAAAAAAATGCTAAGGACCAAGGACTTGAAATAAGCGGTTCATGTGAAGTCTTAATTTAATATTCAAAACAGTAACTTTTTGAATTATTGGTTTCTTTAATATTGCTAGTGTGGTTTGAATCTTTTTATCGTGCGGGTTTGAATTGTTTTGAAAAACACCTCAATCGAAACAGTTCAAACTGTACTTGTTTAGTCTTTAGTTGCTGGATAGTGACAGGTGCAATTTCAGCATCAAACTGACCTTCGGCATCAGCCTTTTGAGCTCTAAGGTAAGAGTTCTTAGCAAACTCATCTTGTTGCTCTCTAGTATTAATTATTCATTGATAAGTTAGCTGTTGAGAATGAGTTAATAAACGGCGAATATTTTAATAGATGCTTGAAGTCTCATACTTCCTTATCCGCGTCGATGGACGAGCTAGAGGTTTCCTCCGAACTAGGGTTAACCTCAAGACTCTTTATGATGAATGACTCGGCAACAGCGCCATCCAAGTAAGCAAGATCTTCCTCGGGCATGAAGAGCGGCCACACCATTTTGCACATATAGCAAAGAACAATAACACACCTGGAAACCCTACTGCACCCTTTGTTAAAGTAATGACAAACTCTGCCACCCCGCAATCACTTGCAATAGAAGGTATAAGTAAAACCATTTCCGCTTGTTTCATATAGCAGTAGTAATACAATAATATAGCAGTAGTATTTAGGTCTTTCCAGAGTTGGGGACAGGAAGGGTCGTTCGTTCATTCATTCATTTATTCTATTTTTTTTTCTTTCTTTCATTCGTTCATTCGTCCTTTCTTTATATTATTTAACGCTTCGATTCTATAAATTACTCTGGGCCATCGATGATGCACTTGACTGCTCCAGAGCCTTTACGCAGCTCGTCGTAGGCCTTGATAGCGTCCTTGAAGCTGAAACGGTGGGTGATCATGGCCTCGAAATCAATCAATATTCTCCTTTCCGTTCTTGTAGTTCTCGTCCAAAATGTCAATCTTCCAAACCAAATGTTCACACCAACTTTCATTACAATTCAAGATTCTGAAAGGTTCGATCTGGAGGATTGCCTTATATATAATAGATTTAGGAGTCTTGCGATATTCTTCAAGGGTTAAGAAGGAACTGAGGTGTTGCGCCATTGGATACTCTGTCTGAGAATCTAACCTGGATATCAACAAGTTTCCACTGATTTGACACACATCCAAAGTCACAATGACCCAGTCGCGTGGGAGATAAGTCTTTAAATCAGCATTAGAAAAAATATTAATAAGATGAACCCTGATTCACTGTATTTAAGAGTTATTGGAGGCGAACGTCATAAAAATTCCAAACTATGCAAAAGTGAACGCGAACGCTCAACAGGTTATGGGTCCTGGCGCCGCTATATCGAAATTCAAACTTCCTGTCTCTCTTGACCGGTATAAAAAAGGGAAACTCAGTATTGCTTATCTCTCGACCAAACTATCCCAATCCGACCGCAAGTTGATGCGACATTCTGGTTAAAGAAGTTCATCCTTCAATATCAAACGAAGCTTCAGAAACGGTACTTCACAACAGAATTGAGATCGGATAACAGAGGAGAGTTTAAGGGTGAACAACTAGTGAAGTTCTGTGAAGAACAGGAAATAGAGCTCCGTCGGCCAGTTGATTTATGGCACGAATATGAACAACCACGTCCGTCGGCGAAGAAGCCAATGTTTGGAGCGTTGGTGTATGCCAAGAACCAAACACTCAAGTGGATACGAAATTTACTTCTAGCGCAGTGGCCTGCCTATATCTAGGGGACCGTGTGTAACGGCATGCTGCGCGGCCATACAGTGTTTTTCAAAACTATTCAAACCAGCGTGATAAAATAATTCAAACCACACTAGCAAATTTAACCAACCAATAATTCAGAAAGTATAGTACCCCTTCCTGTTCGGTTTCTTTCGGTTTTGAGCTCTGACTAACATTTCAAGGCTCCTAGATTTATTACCTATTAGACAATCATCCAGATTTAACATTTCATCAGGTGTTGCGGGTGGGAAACTCTTTAAATTAATGGTTTGTATAATTTGCTAGTGTGGTTTGAATCTTTATCGTGGGGGTTTGAATCTTTATCGTGGGGGTTTGAGTTTCTAAAACACTGTACTTCTGGTTACTTACTGGAGAGTGTAGCATGGATAGCAAGTGGTGATCCAGCCCATTCTCTCACCACTAAAGACTAATCAAGTCACGATTCCGTAGGGTCTATAGGTCTGAGGGTCAATGAATATAGCATGAAAACGGTATATCTGAGTTCACCTGAGTTCACCTGAGTTGTGTTGAACTTGAGACATTAGTATGCATGAGACTGCATGCTCAAGTGATCATTCACAGATGAAAACAAAGGAAGAGCTCTCGTCTAAGTTCTTGGCTAGCTCTTGTCTAGTTCTCGTATAGATTTGGCCATTGGCTTGCAGAGACAATGGGAGTAGTACAGTGTTTTTGAAAACCATTCAAACCAACACAGCAAAATGTTCAAACCACACTAGCAAAATTAAACAAACTCATAAGTTAAAAGGTTTTGTACTTATGACTAAAAAAATGCTAAGGATCAAAGATTTGAAATAAGCGGTTTATGTGAAGTCTTAATTTAATATTCAAAACAGTAACTTTTTGAATTATTGGTTTCTTTAATATTGCTAGTGTGGTTTGAATCTTTTTATCGTGCGGGTTTGAATGGTTTTCAAAAACACTGACCAACACAGCAAAATGTTTCGTACTTCGCATAATCTTTCAAACCAAATGTTCACATCAACTTTCATTAGAATTCAAGATGCTGAAATGTTAAATCTGGATGATTGTCTAATAGGTAATACATCTAGGAGTCTTGCAATATGGTCAGGGCTCAAAACCAACTCAAAACCCAAAGGAACCGAACTGAAGAGGTACGATACTTTTTGAATTATTGGTTTGTTTAATTTGCTAATGTGGTTTGAATTGTTTTATATCGCTGGTTTGAATAGTTATGAAAAACACTGTAGACGGAGGACCGGGACAGATGAATCTATACAATGTTTTTCATAACTTAAAACCCGCACGATAAAAAGGTTCAAACCACTAGCAAATTATACAAACCAAGAATTTAAAGAGTTTCGTACCCGTGCCACTTCAGTTCCGTCCATCTTAACCCTCTTAAATATTGCAAGTCTTCTAGATCTATTATATAAGGCAAGCGTCCAGATTCAACCTTTCAGAATCTTGAATTCTGATGAAAGTTGGTGTGAACGTATAGTTTGAAAGACTGTGCAAAAGAGTACGATAAAATGATTCAAACCACACTAGCAAATTAAACAAACCAATAATTCAAAACGTTTCGTACCCGTGAAATTCAGTTCCTTTTATCTTAACCCTTGATTAATATTGAAAGACTTCCAAACTTCTCCCAAATGTAGTATGTATAAGGCAATCATCCAGATTTAATATTCCATCACACTGAATTTTCAATAAAGTTGGTGTGAAGCATTGCGCCATTTGGTTTGAAAGACTATGCAAAGGATTGCGAAACATTTTGTCGCTTTGGTTTGAATAGTTTTCAAAAACACTGTAGTTTGAAAGACTGTGCAAAGGAGTACGAAACATTTTGCTGCACTGGTTTGAATGATTTTCAAAAACACTGTAAGAAGGGACGAGCATCTATGGTAGGGGACAGAAATTGAGAATAAGGATCTCGGAGTCTAAGTTTGGAGACAGATCCTAATATACATGATTAAAGATGATGACTAAAGTTTCACACTAAAGCGAATAGTTGCAACTTAACTTGGTAGTTGTTCCAGAATACGGAAGTATATATTATAACTCTCAACAAGTTGAGCACCGGAGTGGACACTTGTATGCACCAAATGGAGTTGAAGGCAAAGACTCATCTAGTGCCGAAAGTTGTCATATGCTTGTACCAGACGTTGATGTCCTCCCAAAATATACTATTGGTGTATACTATGATCATAACTGAAAGTGATGGAGCAGTGAATTATAAGCCTCAATATTGCGTACATGACTGCAATCGAACACTGACCATGGCTTCTAGTATTTGACTTGAGATTCAGAATACCCATTCATGCAGCATCCTACAGTATCCTGTAGCAAACACCCTGCAAGCACCAGCGCACAGGCTGCTCCGGCTACCAGATTATCATATTGTTGTTGGTATGTGAACTGCAACACACAGAGGGGAGTATCTAATGGGAATGCACCAGGTGCTACTTGTCTCCACCATTTGTGATGTTCTCTTTGGCAGTATCCAAACATCAACAACCTGCAAGTCTGCTTAACCATCACCAACCAGCAACCCATTGACATTCTAGTAATTCTATAACTATATTTATTGGCTTCCTACTGACGTCCTACTAATTCTATGGTTCCTACTAATATAGAACTATACTCATTGGCTTCCTACTAATTCAGAACCATACTTATTGACATCCTACTAATTCAGAACTATACTTATTGACATTCTAGTAATTCTAGAACCATATATATTGACATCCTACTAATTCAGAACCATAATTATTGACATTCTACTAATTCTATGGTTCCTACTAATTCTATAACCATACTTATTGGCTTCCTACTGACTTGCTACTAATTCTAGGGTTCCTACTAATTCAGAACCAGATTTATTGGCTTCCCATAACACTTCCTACTAATTCAGAACCATATTTATTGACATCCTACTAATTCTAGAACCATAATTATTGACCTCCCATTGACATTCTAGTAATTCTAGAACTATACTTATTGACATTCTAGTAATTCTATAACTATACTTATTGGCTTCCCATTGGCCTCCTACTAATTCTATCGTTCCTACTAATTCTAGAACCATAATTATTGGCTTCCTACTAATTCTATGGTTCCTACTAATTCTAGAACCATAATTATTGACATCCTACTAATTCTATGGTTAATACTAATTCTAGAACCATACTTATTGGCTTCCTACTGATTCTATATCTATACTTATTGGCTTCCTACTAATTCAGAACCATACTTATTGGCTTCCTACTAATTCAGAACAATATTTATTGACATTCTACTAATTCTATAACCATACCTATTGACATTCTACTAATTCTAGAACTATACTTATTGACCTCCCATTAACTTCCTACTAATTCTATGGCTCCTACTAATTCAGAACAATATTTATTGGCTTCCTACTAACTCTATAACTATACTTATTGACATCCTACTAACTCTAGAACTATACTTATTGACATTCTAGTAATTCAGAACCATAATTATTGGCTTACTACTAATTCAGAACCAGATTTATTGACATGCTAGTAATTCTAGAACCATAATTATTGACCTCCCATTGACATCCAACTAATTCTAGAACCATACTTATTGGCTTCCTACTAATTCAGAACCATAATTATTGACATTCTACTAATTCTATGGTTCCTACTAATTCAGAACCAGATTTATTGGCTTCCTACTAATTCATAACCATACTTATTGGCTTCCCATTGACTTCCTACTGATTCTATAACTATACTTATTGACATCCTACTAATTCAGAACCATAATTATTGACCTCCCATTGACTTCCTACTAATTCTATGGTTCCTACTAATTCAGAACAATATTTATTGGCTTCCCATTGACTTCGCTCCTCCAACCCACAGCCTCCCCAGCTTCTTTCTGGCCCCTCACCAATTCTCTCCCCACACGTTTTCTTCAACCATCCATGAAAGAGACCTGTTTCTCTTTTTTTTTCAGAGCTTTACATTTGGTTTGATGGCTGCTTGGCTCGGACAACAGAACAGCAGCCTTTTTGTTACTTGGACATTTGGACATGGGATAAGTCAGGGAAATCTCGATGGATACTGGAACGATAGTCAATATAATTTACTCGGAGAAAGACTGAAAATGCTATGTTTACTAAAGGATTTATGCATCGACTAATGATTTATGATTACGGTTCGTGCTTGGATGATTTTCACTAAGGTTTGGATTAAATGGACTAAGGTTTGGATTATAAATGGACTAAGGTTTGGATTATAAATAGCAATGCATTATGGCCTACGCCTTATGCTATATGTTATATGGATTGGCAAGGATCATGAACTGTGAGATTTCAAGTGATAGGGAGTGAGGAATATGTACCGATAACTGGAATTGTGGAGTGCATTGAATTGAATTTGGAGATATACCTTTCTATATGGATCATGTCTCTGGTTCATGTCTCTGGTTCATGTCTCTGGTTCATGTCTCTGGTTCATGTCTCTGGTTCATATCTCCGGTTCATGTCTCTGGTTCATATCTCCAGATCATATCTTGTTTTGTGGAAAAGTATGAATAGGGAACATGGTATTTGGATGGATTGGCTTGAGAGCTGGAATAGTGGATGGAGTGCGTCAAGGAAAAGGTATGTTACCTGATATGGCTGGCTTGTTTCATATTTGTTAGGATATGCATGTGGATGGAATTTGGCTAGGTTATTTCTGTGTTGTGATACTCCTTGTGAATGTGAGTTATGCTTCATCATAATGTGGATTTGGATCTGGAGTGGAAGAAGATGTGGCTCTTTGGCGTGCTTTACCCACGGTCAAAGACTTGGTGCTTTACCCACGGCCAAAGACGAGGTGAACAGACTTTCTGAAGCCTTGGAAGCCTGAGAGGAAACGAAAGGGCCGCTGGACCTCTCCCCACTCTCCCACAAGCATTCTTGCTGTTACCCAATGGCTCCAAGGCCTTCTGCCATGCCCACGGTCACCAGACAAGGAAGTGTTGAATAAACACGTTGAAAACTGCGAGAAAGACCAGGACACAATTCCCATCCTTTTTCGTGTTCATTTCATGGAAAACTAACTTTCGAATGGCGAAAAGACCATGTCTCCGGGCGCAGTGACGTTGACCTAAAGCTGTATTCGTTGGTTTCCCAAGCGAGAAACCGTAGTGGCTTCTTAACTTTGAGAGAACCGTCTTCCGAAAACCTAGAGAACAATGGCAAGTATTCTGTAGAACTGGAGGCTAGAGGTGCCAGAAAAATCACCACAGGCATCATTGGCTTGTGGCAGTCAAGCGTTCATAGCGACATTGCCTTTTGATTCTTCGATGTCGGCTCTTCCTATCGTCGAAGCAGAATTCGGTAAGCGTTGCATTGTTCACCCACTAATAGGGAACGTGGGCTGGGTTTAGACCATCGTGAGACAGGGTAGTTTTACCCAGCTGATGCATGATTGTTCCAATAGTACTTGAATTTAGTACGAGAGGAACCGTTCATTCAGATGATTGGTATATGGCTTTGTTTGATGAAGCATTGAGCTGAAGATACCATCTGTTGGATTGTGATGAAGCATTGAGCTGAAGATACCATCTGTTGGATTGTGGCTGGACACCTCTAAGTCAGAATCCATGCTAGAAGTAACGATGTTTGAGAAAAGGTCAATATAAGCTGTAAAGCTCAAGACCATATGGTGAATGATTCTGGGATTAGAAATTCCCACTGATGCACTTGTGATTTGCTTCTGCCTGTGCTTAATGTACAAGTCTAGATGGTCAATCTATCTTGTATGCATGGGGACTGCCATGAAAGCCATGAAAACTACCTTGAAGGCAGGCGTGACTGGCTCATACAGAGTCAACAAAGGTGACCAATTGACTGGTGCTATTGGGTTGTGGGTGTTTTGGAGAAAAACCTCGAGTGATGAGTGATGTATGCGCAGAATGCGATCCCCAATGATGGATTTCTGTTCCTGCTACCTTAAGTGACCATGGAATATGGCACGGAAGAGTACCTGAGAATCAGAGCCATCGACTTTCAATCTAATACTCATTATGATGTTGTTCCTGTATGAGTTGACCAGACTGTGGTAACAGAGTTGGCGCACTTCTTTCGAAGAGACCAACTACTTCAATGGCAGAATTGGAAGAGATCTCATAGTGACCCGCCACTGATTCTTAACGGAAAGAAACTGTCACTGACCCATATTCCTGCATATACCTAGGTCTCTTCTATTCCTGGCATTCCCTCGAACAACTTCCCATAGCAAGAAGACGTTCGCTCATTGAAATGCTCGTATGGAGTATCGGGAGCCAAAAATGCCCCACAAACATTGCAGAAAAACGAGTAACACGACAGACACCTCATCTTGTTGCAGCCATCCAGACGCTGAATCACCAAATCACACGTGGGACACCGGGAAAAGACACCCTCGGTGATTAGCTGCAGGAAGAGCTGGTCCATCTTGTCCATATCGTATTCCAAGGCCAATTTGCGGAGGAGGTCCAGTCCGTACGTTTTGCGGAGAAGCTCTTTTTGGGCCATATTCTCCGGGCTTTTCGGGGCGGCCCATACTTCCATATCGTCTTCGGAAAGGCCGAAATATTGCCTCTTTTGCCTCACTCCCGTGCATTCGCTCGTTTTGCTATGGTTGGATTTGCGGCAATTGTTGCAGAATGCATACCCACATTTGCGGCACACCACCAATAAATCCGTGACATCGGCCCGGAAAATCATATTGGTGCATACTTCGCCGGCGCACGTGACAAGCCGGGCTGGGAAGAGTTTGGCCATCAAATTGTGTTGGTGATCGAGAAAAAGCGCAAGGTACTTTTCGTACATATGTCGAGGTGATTTCTGGACGTTTTGATCTTGGATGATTTTTGGCGCTTTCGACGTTATTTTTTTTTCCGACAATTTTCGGGATATTTGAAGTATTCCTGGCAATTTTCCATGTTTCACCTCCATTTCTCCATCTTTGACTCCCCTTTTTCCACCATATTCCACACTTTGTCCATCATATTCCACACTTTGTCCACCATATTCCACACTTTTTCCACCATATTCGTCCCTTCCCCCCTTTGACTCCAAAATCCGTTGCAAATCTTCTAACAAAATCGGAGGAGTCATGAGTTTCCTTTTAAACTCTTCAAAATCAAAGTCACTGCATATACGCTGATTAATATGACTTTCCCTCTCCAGAGCAATCTTTTTGGAGCACTGGAAATCCGGACAATGCACTTTTTCCACGTTGGCATCTTCTATAAGGTTGATGAAAAAGTCACAAAGACATTGGTTGCAAAAAACGTGGTTGCATTGTGGGAATTGGAACGACAGAGACCCAAACACATTTTCTTGGCATATGCCACACTCGAAGGTCAGCGAGTTGAAGATTTTTAGGCGCTGGCTTTTGTCGGTGTTGATGAGGAGATCCATGAGATGGGAGTTTCCTTTGGGGAAAAAAGAGGGAGGGGTGATTTTGGTGGGACCCTGAGTGAAATGGATGCTACCCTCGGATGAAGCAGTTTCTGGTGGGGTGCCCCCGGATGAAGCCTCAGAGCTCTTGGAGCCGGTAGTTTCTGGTGGGGTGCCCTCGGATGAAGCCTCAGAGCTCTTGGAGCTGGTGGTGTCTGGCGGAGTGCCCCCGGTACGCATAGGCACCCCCGGAATACCTCCGGAACCCCCGGAACCCCCGGAACCCCCGGAACCCCCGGAACCGCCACACGCCCGGCCCATCAATTCCATCGGTTGCTCCACTAATCCTCGCAAATGGTCGACCATGGCAAAAAGCACCTGGTACTTGGAATCGTACCACAATTGCCGGAGCTCTTGCTCGATCTCTTGCCTTACCTCTTTGGGTAAGATGCTTGACCGGACTTGTACCTCCGGGCACTCCTCGTACGGATACGAAACCGGAAGCAGAAAAGCAAGTTCTAGTGGCGGGAAATGATGTAGTTCATGCGAAAGGCCCGATTTGGACACTGTGATGGGAGGATCAAGGGGAATGGGCACCCGGACTACCCCGGAATAGGAAAAGGGCTCTGACATGGCCGGATATGGGTCTGAAGGCGGTGAAATTTCACCATTCAAAAGTACTCGCTCGTCCGAAACCGTCAAGGTATCTTCATAGATGGCTTTAAGAGTTATTAGCTCTTCAGCACGGAGATCCATGGTTGGGGAGGAAGAAGAAGGATGCGGAGGGTAAGGTATATGCAGGTGGTCACGTGACGATAATAAAGAGTGGCTTAGTAGAAGAGCGTGCAATGTGCAGGACATCAACTTACTATAAGCAAAGTCATGAATCAATGGGGAAAGCAGGTGGTCTAAGTTATTTATAAGCTTGCCACTGGAGGCCTTGTGTGCAGTGCACGACCCAAGTCATATTTCTGTATTCGTAAAGATGCCCAACTTGAGCCAATCTATATGTGGGCCGCGCACGACCATAAATGTATCGGGCCCATTTTTCTGCTCTGCCCGACCTAAACGGCTCTTTGGCCTAAACCGGTTGTTTCGGCTGAGTGTTTGGAGACGGGATGTCTTCTGTTACGAGTGGCAGCCGAGTGTGCATATAACCGGGGATTATATGCAGTCCCGACAACCTCCCCCAATGGCTCAGGTGGTTTTATTTTCGCCACAAAATTTTGGAACCAATCATGTTTAAGAGGCATATTCGGCTCGGCATACCCATACATCAAAGAGCAGTCTTGCACGTGTGTGTGCAGCTACGTCAAGGAGGGCCCGGTCACGTGACCATTCCGAGGGACCCGTCCCCGAAGCAGACCAAAAACAGTAAAGCCAACTTGAGGTACGTCCCTGTTGTATGCAATACTAAAGGGACCACACGACTAAACCAGTTATTAGAAGCGGGTGCAATGTGCAGAAAAATCGTAGTCTCAAGCAGGAGTAGTAGAACGAGCTCTATGCAGTATTTTTCAAAATTATTCAAAATCAGCCGATTCAAGCCACACTAGCAAAATTAAGCAAGCCAATAATTAAAAGAGTTTCATACCCCTTCGCAATCTTCAAAGCAAATGGCAATGTTTCACACCAACTTTCATTAGATTCAATATTCTTAAATCGTGAATCTGGAGGTTTGCGTCATATGTGCCGTGTTTTTCAAAGCTATTCAAACCAGCACGATAAAATGATTGACACTAGCAAATTAAACAAACCAACTGTTACAATTTTCATTGGAGCCCAATATTTTGAAGTCTGCAGAATTCCTCATGTACATTTATAACCAAGGGCCAAATGGACGGAACTGTGGTTTCGTTGTCAACCTGTACAACAGCTTGCGGGATGCACGAAACTCTTGCGTAGTTGGTTTGTTTGATTTTGCTAGAACCACTTTGTTGCGCTGGTGTGAACCATTCTGTCTTGCAGGCACGAAATCATTCCTGGTTTGATCGGTTTGTCACGTTCATTTGACGACTTTTGGAAAACACTGTACGACTGAACTCTCAGCCTATACTATTCCCTCACGATACCTGTAGCACCCACCATATAGGAAGTATACAGTCTTCCTGGCTTCACGTTCATATGGGAATGTATTGGCTATTGATATGCACGAATGCCTATCATTTCACCTGAAACCTACACTAGCACCACACACTAGTAAGTTTCAGTCCCTAAGTGCGTAATAGAATCTCTGATTGAACTCCTATCAGTCTATAGCTGAATTCTCCCCAGGATAGACAAGTAGAAATAGGCATTTAGATATCAGTTAACAGTTAGAGTTCAGCCAGATACCAGTTATCAAATAATCGTCTTGTCCAAACTCCCATTTAGAGGGATTATCTGACAAGGTTAAATTAGCCATCAACGACATCTACGATGTCACCGATTCCGAGTTCAAGGTGAAAGGCAAGATTTCGCTGGGCCTCATCCAGCCAGGCCATACAGTCGAGCTTCAGGAGATAAGTTGCAGGTGCAATCAGTTCTTTTGGAGGGAGCACCAATCAGTTTCGGGCTCGAAGGCCTGATTGTGCTGTTGGTATTGAAGCTTGCGCAATTCTAGAACAAAAGCACGGATGATGAGTAGGTGACTTGGCGGTCAGTTTGAAGTTGTCGGTTCAAATACCAAGGAGTCCCAGCCAATATCAACACCTTCAACATGAGCAAGCCGCTTTTGATGGGAGCATAGTATTGCAGCCAAACGATATCTGTCTAGTAGTGCAGATGGTATTGATATTTTCGATGGTATTGTTAGTATGGTATTTTCGATGGTATTGATAGTATGGTATTTTCGATGTTATTTTTAGTAAGGTATTTTCAATGCTATTGTTAGTATGGTATTTTCAATGCTATTGATGTAAGTTCAATGCTATTGTTAGTTTGTAAGTTCATCCCAGTCTCAAGCATCACGAATGCTTTGAAGACCCATATGAACCGGAGCAAGAAATCCACAACCACCACAAAGTAATACCATGCCATCGTTGTACACACCACTTGCTCTTGTCCCTCAACAAGTTGTATCTCTTATAATTGGCACCGAACAAAATGACAAATGCCTCAAACACCCAATCCATACGTATGTCCCACAAACAAGTAAAGCGAACTCACCAAAGACACAAAATACCACCACTTTTGAAGGACCTTGAGATTGTGGACCAAAGTCTTGGAATTCGTGTCCCTGGCCATCTTGGATTTTATGTACAAGTTTATCATTATGGGGGCAAAGGATGGTGTTGTTAGCATGTTATTGTTAGTATAGGTAGTAGTATGCATTGGTTAGCATGTTATTGTTAGTATAGGTGGTAGTATGTTATTGTTAGTATAGGTGGTAGTATGTTATTGTTAGTATAGGTGGTAGTATGCATTGGTCAACATGTTATTGTTAGTATAGGTGGTAGTATAGGTAGTAGTATGCTATTGTTAGTATAGGTGGTAGTATGTTATTGTTAGTATGGGTGGTAATATAGGTGGTAGTATGCTATTGTTAGTATAGGTGGTAGTATGCATTGGTTAGCATGTTATTGTTAGTATAGGTGGTAGTATGTTATTGTTAGTATAGGTGGTAGTATAGGTGGTAGCGTACTAGGGGCAACGGGGCACGGGGCACGGGGCACCGGGCAACCAGAACGTTGTGCAGGAATATAACGATCATAATAATAAGCCTTGGATGGTATGTGCAGGCAAGAAAGAATCAACATTGTTTCAGGAAAAGCCAAAGTGGCGGGTGGGGAGGGGAGAGACTAGAATATTCTAGATTAACGGTCATGTGACGTTTCTGGTAATGCGTGAGTGCGAGAACTGAATGGAGGCATGACTGGGGAGATCACGAGCCCCGCAGCACCTCCCCGCGCCGCACGCACTCCTCATGCACCAGGTCAGGCTTTCGCATTCCGATCTATATAAATACGGCCTTCCCCTCCGTTTCTCACCAGATAATTACAGCACAAAAAAACCACCCATAGGCGATACAAAACCATACACTACCAAGCAATCTGTGTCAGAGTCGATTCCAAGTTGAAATTGATACGAAACATAGTTGAGTTTTACTGCCATTTAACTTTACAGCCCTTGAATTGCAGCACAACAGCATAACAGCACAACAGCACAACATCACAACATCACAACATCACAACATCACAACATCACAACATCACAACATCACTTGACATTAGCACTGCCATATCATCATGACTAGAACTAATAAATGGACGGTGCATGAGAAACAATCAGAACCCCGGTACTTCACTCACAACGGGCACTATGACACTAACCCCAATCACGTGAGCAAAAATGGATCCGGCAAGTTCAACTGGGGCAAGCCCGGTGACGAGTTGATGGATGAATTGGTGGATGAGGGCTTGGAGCAGGTGGGAGGTCTTGGGCCGGGCCGCAGAAACTCCAACCACATGATCCACGAGCAGAGTTTACGTGACAAGGCCATGGCCTGTGACCAACAACTCCACATCAAGTGATGAATGGCCCGATGAATGACCCGATGAATGGCCTGATGAATGGCATGATGAATGGCCTGATGAATGGCATGATTACGATAGCATGATTACGAATAAAATTACGAAAATATAAATAGTGCCCATAGTGACTCCATAGCTTGTTCATGTGATCAAGGCAACTGAAATTGGAACATTTCAGCTCACTAAGATTCCCCGATATTTATGTCATGGATTCTTAACTCGAGAAACAGTATTCTGTATATTCTCTTATATGTCTTCTCTTCCCTTCGCTTCTCTCCTCTTCTCTTCTCTTCTCTTCTCTTCTCTTCTCTTCTCTTCTCTTCTCTTCTCTTCTCTTCTCTTCTCTTCTCTTCTCTTCTCTCTTCCATCCTTCTACTACTCCCTAGGCATTTGCGTCTTCTGCGGCCTTGAGCTTCAGCTCAACCTCGCCCTTCCAGCCCTTGCGCTTTTGCCTGTCCTCGTAGGCCTTTTTATTGCTCAAGACTCGCTCCACTATAAACTCCGTGTTCATGTGCAGGTACTTGTGGTTCGGCAATTGCACAAACTTGGGGGCTTGGGAGTAGACGGCCTGGTCGATGGCCGTAGGCCCGTGCACCACAGCCTCCACTTTGCCCGGCAAACTCTGCAAAAAAGCTGTCGTAGCTTCGTATGGTGCTCCGATGATAAGTGCATCCACGTACCGACACTGGAGCACACAGAGACTCCGTTCAAAGAGATTCATGATGGGGTAATTGAGGCCTTTGTGCAAGTTGACCACGTGATCCTCATGAAGTCCCACCACAACTCCAAGATTGTTTGCTCTTGCTTCTTCCGAGGCTAAGCGTAAGGCCTCAATGTGGCCTGGGTGGAAGAGATCAAAACCTCCATCGATGTAAACCACTCCATTCAGTATGCGTTCCTGCAGGAAAGCTCCGGCCTCAACCACAGTTTCAACTGCCCCCAAAAAACCACCTGCTTGTGCTGAACCAACAGCATTAGAACTTGTTGGTGTTTGTTTGTAGACGTAGACCCCCGGGCCTGCATGCAACCCCGTAGAATCTGTAGCATACCGGCGAAAAGCGTCCAAGTCACTGAACACCGGGTGTTTTGAGCCCTGCTCCTCCAATGGCATAAAGTGGTGGGCTTTATTCATCAATAACATCCGTCCCACCAAATCGGTAGTCAGGATATTGGGTGTCCGTTTCACCACCACAAAAATCCCCTTTTCCTTCACATCCTTATAGCAATCCTCACCATTTGCATCCGTGGTAATGTCGTCTCCATGTACCACGTATTTGCATCCGAATTTGGCCATGAATCCGGGTTCCGTCACGTACGGAGCATCGCCGATGGCTTGAGTACTCCATTTGCACGCATTGACCGCAGTCATGCGCTCATCCATTTTCATGACCACGGGGCCTTTATTATGGAGGATCTCTGCATCGGAATGAACGCCCACGTAGAGCTCTTTACCGAGCTGCCGTGCCTGGAGCATGGCTCCTGCATGGCCTAGTGTTAGTAACAATCGTGATTTGTTTTGGTGTTTGAGTTTTTGAGTTCATGTTTTATGAGTGATGGGAATGTTCGGGAATGAGTGTTTCATGTGTTTCATTGGGAAGGGAGTGTTTCATGTGTTTCATTGGGAAGGGGTAATTCAGGCATATCGTCAAGAGAGGTTTCATGAGTGGTTCATGTAGTTCAATTTCATGTTTCTGGGTTCATGTTTCTGATTTCTTGAGTTCCATCATTCCATTAATCCACTTATTGACTGATTCGCTGATTCGCTATTTGACTAGTTCACCAGTTCGTTGTATCACAGATCAGAGTGACAGATTCACTATTCACAGATTGACAGACTCACACATTCACAGTTTCAGTAATCCTCATCATAAATTCCTCTTTCATTCAACTCAGATGTACTGGTTCAAGAGTATCATGATTCAGCTGAGTTGCACAAATCCAGAGTTTCACAGTCTCATGTTTCGTTTCATGTGTGTTTCATTACTATGATCTTCCCACCGACTCACAGATCACAGATTGCTGTCTCATTAGTGTATCAGAAGTGTTTCACGGGTATTTGACAAGTGTCTCATGAATGTCTCATGTATGTTTCATGAGGTTCACAGCTTTGTACACTCAGATGCTCAACGATTCCCTGCTTCATGTTAACCTGTTCCATGTATACCATTAGCGATTCAAGGGGTAAATATAATGCATGTTCAATTGATCCACGTGTTTCACTCACTCTTTGATTGAAGTGTTTCATGTGGGTTTTAAGAGTGTTTCACGATCCACAGTTCCAGTCTAACAGTCTAAGAGTTTTTTTTTCAACTTCCTTTTGTTTCTCCTGTTTCACAACTGTTCCAAGACTGTTCCAAGACTGTTCCAAGACTGTTCCAAGACTGTTCCAAGACTGTTCCAAGACTGTTCCAAGACTGTTCCAAGACTCTTCCAAGACTGTTCCAAGACTGTTTCATAAACCACTTATTGACTGCTTCAACACATCCATGTCCTAAATGTCAGGACTGTCTCGTGTTTCATGACTGTTTCATGACTGTTTCATAAACCACTTATTGTCTGCTTCATGATCATGTGATTCCTGTTCCTCGCGTTTTTCCGTTTCATTGCTCCCATTCTCAAACCATGTTTCATCCTGAAATGGTACATACCGTGATGGGTAAAGTCGAAACACCCGTCGATCCAGATGCGTTCGTTTTCGATTCCGTCGGGTCTTTCGTACATGTTGTTGGAGACTGCAGTCGCGGCCGCTAATACCATCGTGGGCCGGTACACCAAATCCGCAACACCCGTACACCAGACACTTGTACACCCGTACACCAACACCAAAAACACTTAGGTGACGTTGTGGCAGACAAACTGGATGTAGAAGACCATGGACTAGCAATGCCTAGAGTGTGGTCTAGACTGCCAGGCCAGGCCAGAACCTCCCCTACGTCTATCTGTAGCCTGATTGCTGCTCTCCGACTGTGAAACCCGTACCTCTCTTGGCCAGTTTCGGTTTCTGAACTGGTGGAGCCACTGGAGTTTGATCCTTGGGTCCCATGTATACAGGAGCCTGTCCTGTCTGTTGTTTCTGTAACAACTTCTCCATGTACAAGTAAATGATGCCAGCGTTTCGGGTCAGAGACCCGTACATCCAGGAAAAGAAGGCCCCGATCACCGGCGGCAAAGAGATCAATAGGTCTAGAAGAATATTGGCCTGGAGCTTCATCACAAGTTTTTCCGGCATGTAGAACTCCTCCTCAGCAATATGGATGAGTCGTGCGTGTACCGCATATGTGGCTACCGGTCCGATTCCTGGCAATAAGAAAACCGCCAACGGCACAAGACCAAGACCACAGTCCATTCCAACCCCACACAGGCCCAAGAAACATTTATCGTGGACCCAGGCCTGCTTTTGGATCCGTTTCCATGCGGCTTGCTGCTGTGCAGTACCATTAAGTCGGCGACGGTTGCCGTTTTCGTCTTCAAACGGATTGAAGCCGTTAAAGTGCTCTTCTCCATACTCATTGTACTTGTCCATGACAATATCGTAGCCGGGGATGTTTTCCAATTGCTCCATTTGGTGTACTGATGTAAAGAACGTCAATGAATGGGGCCAGATAAATATGCAGGAAAGAATAAAGGTATGGAGGAATCTACCGTAAACTCTGAGGTAGTTCTGGGGTAGTTCTGGGGTGGTTTTGAATTGGTTGCTTGGTTTGCTGAGTACTTCACTTCACTTGAATTCTGGCACGTTATGTCCTGCACGTTAGGCTTTATAGTTATGGGCCCTGACGTAACAATTGATCCTCACACGACTGTAGTATCCACTCAATACAAAATTATCAAAAGAATCTGCTGGAAGTTGGCGGACCGAAGCAAGTATATGGTAAACTGCGTGCCGAACGTGCCGACATGACGCAGCACTGCATGTAGTGTTGCAGGTATGCAGTACCACCAAACCAAACACGCCTAAATCGGGCCGAAATAAGCTAAACCGAGAGGATGCCTGAACTCAGCGTATACCTGAAGCACCGATTTTGGGGGCTGCGTGAACACACGTGATTTGAAGAAGATCACGTGGCTCTGAGTCACGTGCTTATCACGTGGCGTCCACCGTAGTGGGCTGCACTGAACCTCCCGTCTCTTGGCGGCAAATCACACACTTCAGTTTACCCGCTCTGAATCGGTCCATAAAGCACTTTCGACAGAAAACGTGCCCACATAAAGTCTTGACGGGATGAGAATACAGATTCCTGCATATAACGCACTTGAACGGGAGGTCCTCAGATTTTGATACCTTTTTCCCGACGGTTTCCCATTCTTTTTCCACGGGCTTGGATACCTTCAGCTCAGCTCTGATATGCAAGAATTTGCACGTGTCCCCGTATCCACAGTACCCAGTTTGCTGGAAATCCTTACACACATCAGGTTGGAAGTCTGTAAGCGTGGTTACCCGGACATTTTTGGGGGCACCTTTTGGTCCCGACAACTTGGGGGTCTTTTCTGGGACCAAGGAATCAATTTCGGAAAGCTCGGGCTTTTTTTCCCGGTTTTCTGGTTCATTTTCAGCGATTTTTGGTGGTTCCAGGGCCACTTTTGGCTCGGTTGCGCTAGAAACGGCCGTTTTGGACGGGAATTTCGCCCGCTTGGGTATTTCGGCACTAATGGAAGTGACTGAATCGGAATCTAGGTCGTCATCGGGGTTACGGCGCTTGGCAGAAGTCCTAAGGGTTCTCTTTTTGAACATACAGGCGATGATGTAAGCTCCGCGCGAGTTTAGTAGTGGCGGTCGTGCGCGACTCATAAAGAGGGAAATGAGTAGAATTTGGATTAGACAAAGTTGGCAAAGTTGGACAGAAAAAGGCAGAATTAGACAATTAGGCAGAATTAGACAATTAGAGAGAATCCGACGGAATTAGACAATTAGATAGAATTAGACAATTAGACAGAATTAGACAATTAGACAGAATTAGACAGAATTAGACAATTAGAGAGAATCAGACAAACTACTAACATTCAATTCCCATAAATAAATCACTCATATCTTCCCACCCCCTAAGTATAATAAAATCATTTCATTATCAATACTTATAGAGATATTAACAGCAGCTGTTAGGCCGCCATATGCAGGACACTCGCTATCGACCTCTTTTAAGCCTACGCTCTCATATTAAAATGACCCTTACATTGTGCCCATACCATCGTCAGTTCCAGTCAGTCACAGTAGTCAGTAACAGTAGTCAGTAACAGCCAGTCCAATCCCAGCAGTGTGATATATAGTGTTTTTCAAAACTATTTGAACCCGCACGATAAAAAGATTCAAACCACACTGGCAAATTATACAAACCAATAATTTAAAGAGTTTCCTACCCGTCACGCTTCAGTTCCTTTCGTCTTATCCCTTGATGAATATTGCAAGACTCCTAAATCTATTACATATTAGGCAATCCTCCATATTCAACATTTCAGAATCTTGAATTCTGGAAGTTGGTGTGAACATTTGGTTTGAAAGACTGTGCGGAGGAGTACGAAACATTTTGGTGCGCTGGTTTGAATAGTTTTCAAAAACACTGTACCACACCTCGTACCAGAAATCATATAGGAATGTACCCATTGTTGAGAGTTATAATATATACTTCCGTATTCTGGAACAACTACCAAGTTAAGTTGCAACTATTCATTTTAGTGTGAAACTTTAGTCATCTTCTTTAATCATGTATATTAGGATCCGTCTCTGAACCTTGACTCCGAGATCCTTATTCTCTATTTCTATCCTCCTACCATAGATTCTCGTCGCTTACAGTGTTTTTGAAAACCATTCAAACCAACACAGCAAAATGTTTCGTACTCCTTCGCACAATCTTTCAAACCAAAAGTTCACACCAACTTTCCTTAGAATTCAAGATTCTGAAAGGTTGAATCTGGAAGATTGCCATAGATGACTACATTTGGGAGTCTTAAAGTACCAGTGAAGGGCTACGACTGACGGAACTGAAGTGTAGGAAACTCTCTAAATTATTGGTTTGTATAATTTGCTAGTGTGGTTTGAATCGTTTTAGCGTGGGTTTGAATAGTTTCGAAAAACACTGTATAGACCCCATCTGTCCAGTTCTCCGTCTACTCCCATTGTCTCTGCAAGCCAATGGCCAAAGTCTAGACGAGAACTAGACGAGAGCTAGACGAGAACTAGACGAGAGCTAGACGAGAACTAGACGAGAACTAGACGAGAACTATCCAAGAGCTTTGCCCTTGTTTCTATAAACAATCACTTGAGCATGCAGAACACTCACGTGTACAGTGTTTTTCAAAACGATTCAAACCCTCACGTTAAAAAGATTCAAACCACAATAGCAAATTAAACAAATCAAAAACTCAAAACATTTCATACCTCTACTTCAGTTCCATCTGTTTTGATCCTTGCTTGGTACTGCAAAAGCCTCAAATGTACTGCATATACGACAATCATCAGAATAACATTCCATCACATTGAATTCTAAAGAAAGTTGATGTGAACATTTGGTTTGAAAGACTGTGGAGAGGAGTATGAAACATTTTGGCGAGCTGGTTTGAATAATTTTCAAAAAGACTGTACTGATACGTCAAGTTCAACACTCTCAACATGAACGACTGCGAAAGATTGCGAAATGTTGTCGAGCTGGAGAAATGTTTTCAGAAACACTGGATTGGTGGATCTGGGACTGCTCTGGAATTCTAGCGACTGAGAAATTCGAGAGAACCCTAGATTTATCCTGTACATGTACTGATTTGGAGGAACGGATCCCTGAGCTGGGAAGTGAATGCATCTGAGAAGGAAAGACAACCTTTGAGGTACCAATGTTATTCAAGCAGTAGAGTGGTACCAATATTATTCAAGCAGTAGAGTGGAACCAATATTATTCAAGCAGTAGAGTGGAACCAATATTAATCAAGCAGTAGAGTGGTACCAATATTAATCAAGCAGTAGAGGGAGTAGTGGAGTGGAGTAGTGGATCGTGTTTTGATAACGGATTTTTCCAGGAACAATCACCTAACAGCATCTGTATATTCTGAACAACTAATAGTACGACGGAACAGTACTATGGATATCAATTACTTAATAGCTCAGACTCGTCCTGAGGAAACGTCAACTAAAAAACAAACCAAAAGTAGCTGACGTAACAAGACGTCTCACACGAGCCGTTTGTAATTGAGCCTACAGTCACGATTGATTAAAAGATAACTTTTCTGGGCAATATTTTGTGACTATGACGGTGATCTCTCGTGGGATGATTAATGGAGTGGGGGCACCTCGGAATTCAGATTGAATGGGTGCAAAATACACCCGTGCACCAGGCTACCTCAGCAGAAAAAGGCCCAACGCAAGAGACCTATTTTTGACTTTTGTCTTGTGAAAATGGGATGGTTGGAATCCTGGAATTCCGGACGTTACAGTGCATATTTTTTTAGCTGAAAAGCCTTTTGTGGTGGACTCTGGACGTACTGTAGCTGGGCAATTCCGGCCGTGGCCCGCAGTTCCGGTAAAGCTATTGCATACCATAAATGGTCAGTGCTCATAATTGGACATCCTATTAGTATGTCACACTTTAGATCCTCTACATAAGATTAAGTACAGTGTTCATCAAAACCATTCAAAGNTTAGATCCTCTACATAAGATTAAGTACAGTGTTCATCAAAACCATTCAAAGAGAGCGACAGAATGTGAAAGCAGAGCGACAAAAAGATTCTTACCATACTAGCAAAATGTTTGAATTACACTAGCAAAATTAAACAACCCAATAATTCAAAAAGCTCATACCCCTTCACTCCCGTTCCGTTCGTGTTAACCCTTGATTAATTTTAAAAAACTCCCAAATGACCCCAAATGTACTAAATACAATTATCCAGATTTAACAATTGATCACATTGAATTCTAATGCAAGTTGGTGTAAAGCATTACCATTTCCTTTGGAAGACTGCGAAGAGTAAGAACCATATTGTCGTTTTGGTTTGAAACTATATTATTAATTAGTTTCTTTATATTTTTACCATTTATTTCGGAAGGTTTATATTTAAATTTATCATTAAATATATTTAATAAATCAGATTGTTTTTTAAATTTATTATTTCTTAAAATAGATATAAGGAATATTGAAATATTGAAAATAAACTAAGAAGACACTTTTTAGATTATTTTTTAAAAAAGTACGAAATAGACGACCTAAGACTAAAATAAGCAATTAGTGGTGCATACTATGACTGGGAAATGAGTGTCAAGTTTGTGCTGTATTAAAAGATAAAAAGTTAATAGAATTACTTGAATTTGGAGGATTTATAATGACATCTTTACTTTGAAAACTGATGTCAATTGAATTATTAACTAGAAATACTATTTTTTTTCCTTTTTTATCAATCTTTCATATTTTTAAATCTTATTCTTATTCTTATTTTTTTAAGATTGGGGACTTAATTTTCAAAAACACTGTACTTTTGAATGATCGGTTTGTTCAATTTGCTACATCATTTGAATTGTTTTACAGTGTTTAAACCAGCCCAAAATGTTTCGAACCAAGAAGATAGAATGATTCAACCTGTGCGACAAAAGATTTAATAATTCAAACCGTTTTATTCCAGTTCATTTCCGTCCATTCTAGCCCTCCATTGGCACTGTAGATTCTCAAATTTAGTACAGTGTTTTTTAAAACTATTCAAACCCGCAAGATAAACGATTCAAACCACACTAGCAAATTAAACAAACCAATAATTCAAAAAGTATCGTACCCTTCCAGTTCAGTTCCGTTCGTCTTAACCCTTGATTGATATTGAAAGACTCCCAAACGTCTTCCAAATGTACTATGTATAAGGCAATCATCCAGATTTAACATTTCATCACATTGAATTTTCAATAAAGTTGGTGTGGAGCATTACCCCATTTGGTTTGAAAGACTTTGAGAAGGAGTACGAAACATTTTGGTTCGCTGGTTTGAATAGTTTTCAAAAATACTGTACAGTGTTTTTCAAAAGTATTCAAATGGGCCCTGCAAAATGTTCAAACCACACCAGCAAAATGAATCAAACGGTCAGTGTTTTTGAAAACTATCAAACTAACGACACAAAATGTTTCGTACCCTTTCACTCACTTTCAAATCAAAAGATGTAATGCTCCACACCAACTATACAGTGTTTTTCGAAACTATTCAAACCAGCGAATCAAATGATTCAAACCAGCGTATCAAATGATTCAAACCACACTAGCAAAATTGAACAAACCAATAATTCAAAAAGTATCGTACCCTTCCAGTTCAGTTCCGTCCGTTTAGGCCCTTGGTTGATATTGCAAGACTCCTAAATGTATTACATATAAGACAATCCTCCAGATTTAACCTGTCAGAATGTTAAATTCTAATGAAAGTTGGTGTGAACATTTGGTTTGAAAGATTGTGCGAAGGAGTACGAAACATTTTGCTGTGTTGGTTTGAATGGTTTTCAAAAACACTGTACTGAGTAGTAGACTGAGGACAATCCGACAAGAACCACACACACAGACTCATAATCCAATAATGCAAAGCGAATCACTTAAGTGGAGATTCAGGGGTGTAAGTACCCAGCATGTACAGAGTCTGAGAACTTCGTAGATGTGTTGTATTCAATTAGTGAGTTGCAATAGGTGACTTGCCAAGCCTGGATGACCTGGCAAGTATTGTTCTCTGAAAGTGGTGAGTGGTGAGTGGTAAGTGGTAAGTGGTAAGTGGTAAGTAGTCAGTAGTCAGTAGTCAGTAGTCAGTAGTCAATAGTCAGTAGTAAGTAGTAAGTAGTAAGTACTAAGTAGTAAGTACTAAGTAGTCAATAGTCAGTACTAAGTAGTAGTTGTCAGTACTAAGTAATAGTGTAGTAGTAGTAGTATCAGTAGTAGTAGTAGTATCAGTAGTAGTAGTAGTATCAGTACTAAGTAGTAAGTAATAGTGTAATAATAGAAGACTACTAGTCATCGTATTCTTGACAGTCACACTTAGCTAGTGTACTCACTTTATTGCCTCCACAGCATACATTTATCCATGCAGTTATGTCTTTGATACGTTTGGAATCCTAGACTTGATAGTTCCTCTAAGTGCAAACACCGCCTTATATAACTAGAGAAACCTGCAACAAACAACTCACGCTCAGAATAGGAAACGGAGTATTCTAGGAAATTGACCGGGCATTTCAAAGACCATTGTTAGCCTCGCCATGCTAGGCTTCCTGTGCCTATATGTGTAGTTTCCTACCTATCGTGGACGTAGCTAACCTTCTATTGTCAACAAGTACCTAGCATGTACGGAGTCAAGGTACTTCGTAGATGCATTGTATGCAGACCAATAAGGCATCTATATGCAG